>JAAGEH010000016.1:24374454-24466995 GCA_011751065.1 Lasiurus cinereus | reverse complement strand
CATTCAGCCATGAACTTGCAAAGTCTCCCTCTTGCAGCCTAGCAGCCCTGCCCACTAGCTTTGGTAACAAATCCTCTTTTCCTTCCTTTTAAGGCAATGACAAAGATAAACTGTTTGTCTCCAAATGCAAATGCCCCAGAGCTGAGCCTAGCTCTGCTTGGAGTGTGACCGCTTATTGTTTAATGCAGGACCTGGCATCCACTCCGGGATGGTATTGAGTGAGTGGTGTGAGCCAGCTAGTCAAGCAATAAGTTTTCATGGAGTCCGTCTGTGTTGAGCCCTAAGCCACATATTGGAGACGAGAAAAGAACCCCAGAGGCTGTGCACAAGGCAGAAGCTTTAGACTGAGCTTCCTCTCCCGCCCCCAGTACTATATGCACACCGGCTTCTACCATGGAACCCTGTCGTACTCCAGCATGGATTTAAAGAGCGGGTAGCTCAGTTGGTTAGAGTATCATCCCCATATGCCGAGGTTTGATCCCCTAAAATGCCTGGAAGCTGCTTCACACCTCTCTTTATACCCCTACTGCACCCGTCACCCAACCTGACAAACTATTCATTCTCCAAACTTAGCATTACATCTAGAGCCTTCCTTCCTCCACATGTCTGAGCACGGCTGTTCACTCTCTCTGAATCATAAGTATGGGATCAAGAGACAAACAAGCTACTGGCTCGGGCTGCCCTCCAGGTCTGAACTAGACAGCCATGCATACAAATACTCCCAATGCCTTTCTGGTCCCTTGGCCCCTTTCATCTTTCAGCTATTGAAAGGTCGATACAATGGCCCTTTCTCCCCCGAGGCCTCACTGCACAAGGTAGGCACCGCTGCTCTCTAAGGAATGAGCCAGAACTGTGGAAGCGGGCTGGCCATCAAGTGTGCTTTCAACTGGGCGAGTGAGGTGGTGAGGCCATTCGGTAGGGAGGTCAGGTGGGAAGGATAACCCAGCTATCCCACATGGAGTTTCCCAGCATTCTCCTTGGTTTCTGGTGCTGTCCCCCACAGCTGCCTTCTTTCGAAGATTCCATTTGCTGTGGGGACTGCTGGGGCAGTGGTCCCAACAATAGAACTGAAAGGAAACAGCACCTTAGTCTGCCAGTCCAGGCTCTGCTACTAACTTCACCTTGTCTTGATCAAGTTGAATGACTTCAGTAAAATTAAGAGGTTTGAATCAGATCAGTGGTTTCCAGTGTGATGTGGGTTAGGGTTCAGACTCAGAATCTCCAGGAAAGGGACCTGGTGGGTATGGTTTCAGAAATACAAGTAACTCATTGTCAACACTGGCCTTAGCTCCTCTCTGGGGCCCCGTGTTGCCCTTCCATTCTCCGGAGAATGTGCCATGGGGCACACTGGCTGTGAGCTTGGGGTGGGGTGGGTATAGACTTGGTGCTATACCAGTGTAATTACCATGAACTTACAAGGTAGTAAGGAAAAACGACTCACTTACATTGTGTTATATGCCAGGCCCCATTCCAGTTTTGTAACCATAAAGTCCTTGAATCCATATAATAATCCTATAAGGGTGTTAATTATCATTTTACAGCCAAGGAAACAGTCACAGAGCAGCTCAGTCCTTGCCCAAGTTCCCACAGCTGGTAAATAGAGAGCTGGGGTGCTCACTCTGGCAGTTTGGCTGCAGACTCTGCTATCAACCAACTCTGTTGCTCATGGCAATAAGCCCAGCAAATAAGGCCACGCCAGTGATCCTGAGTGTGGCTCGTTATAGCAATTATGAGGTTGTCTTTTCCTTAGCTGTTCAGTGGTTTGCAGGTCTGTTTTCATTTGTCCTCTAGAGTGGAATTCTTTGAGAGCAGAAACTATGTTTTGGTATACCCAGCACCCAGCATAGTTTGGCATGCAGCAAGTCCTCAAGTGCTGCTGGGTGAATAAATGAATGAATGCACGAATGAGGAAAGGAAACGTTGTTGCCAGTTGGTCCCGGGTCCGATTCCAGTCAAGGGCACGAACCTCAGTTGCAGGCTCTTCCCTGACCTGGGCCCTGGTTGGGGCTTGTGCAGGAGATAGCCAATCGATGTGTTTCTCGCACAATGATGTTTCTCTGCTCTTTTCCTCTCTCTTCCACTCTAAAATTCAATAAAGACTATCTTCAGGCGAGGTTTAACTAAACAAAAAAAGGCAAGAAGGAAGGCACACGTGCATGAATGACAAGTGCTGGGATTGAGGAAGGCACAGGGTGCAGACGCCAGAGTAAGACAGCCTGAGCAAAGGTAGGAATCAGGCCTGAGGGTGGTTTTGTGCCCTGAGAGGACCAGCTAATCAGTGTACTCTGGACTGTCTCTCACACAGCCTGCCTCCAGGAGGTGGCTCCAGTACTTGTTCCAGCAAAAACCTCATCTTGGAGCAGCAGCCTCCTCCCCTGCTTTCCCTTCCAGTGGAAGCTGGCTTCCAGGCCTTGTGTCTTGGGCCAAGAAGCCAAGCTAGTTTCTGTCCACCATCCACTTCACCTCCCTTCTCATCCCTGCTTCATCATCTGACTGCTCACATGAAGCCCAGAGTGGGGTGAGGCTGTTTTTAAGACCTTTGGCATTTATTTCAAGGTTGGGGGGGGGGGGAGAGGGGAAGAGGAGAGCTTAACAAAACAACTGCTTAACACACTAAACAAGTATTTTATGACTTGCTTCAAATTTGAATGGGGGAAGGAGTAATCAGACACCCAAGGACCCTCTTGCTGTGGAGATGTGATCTGTGGCCCCTCTCATCCTTTAGCCATGGAAAGGTTGGTGACATTTCAGGCATAACAGCTCCATGCCTTGGTTGGGTTAGTAACTAACCGTTAGGCTCTATGCTGAGTGCTTTGGGGGCTTGATTTCATTTAAATCTGATAATCATGGGCCTTAAGTACTATGATGATGTTTATTTCACAGGTGAGGAAGAGGAACTTCAGAAGTTTATGTGCCCAAGGTCATGCAGCTACAAAATAGTTAGAGCAAGATTTTTAAAAATATGTTTTTATTGATTTTAGAGAGAGGGAGAGGGAGAAACATCAATGTGAAATATGGGCACACTATCTCCTGCAAGCCCCCTAGTGGGATCAAACTTGAAACCTGGACATGTGCCCTGACTGGGAATCAAACCAGCATCCTTTTAGATACACATGACTGCGCTCTAACCAACTGAGCCATACCAGCTGGGCAAAAGGTTAATTTCTAATCCATGACTATGATTAGAATGACTTGGGCCCCTTCTGGCTATGAAATGTTGCTTTTTAAAAAAAAAAAAAATACTGTATATATTTTATTATGGAGAGGGAGAGTTAGGAACATCGATGAGAGAAACATCAATCAGCTGCCTCCTGCACACCCCCCATTGGAGATGTGTCCACAACCAAGGTACATGCTCTTGACCAGAATCGAATCTGGGACCTTTCAGTCTACAGGCCGACGCTCTATCCACTGAGCCAAACTGGTTTTGGCTGTTGGTGCTCTTTTGATGCATTAGTTGACCTGGGTAACTCTTACACCCAATCCAGTCTGGCCTCCAGGACTCTGGCCCAGTGCCACCCTGGTGGTGGCTGCTACTCCCATTGGGTCAGCTCCAGACAAGTGAGTCAAACCTCGTCTGCACAGCTGGTGCAGGGGGCTCCAGTTTTCCCTGGGTTTGACAGCTTGTAACCTGACCTAGTGTTGATCTCTAAAGCCAGTGGCTGCAAGGTCATGTGACTTTCTCACCTCCAATGACTGTTTTGCTGCTTCCTGCTTCACCATGTCTGAGATGGGTTGTCCAGATGGGCAATAAAAATGATTTAAGGTAAGTTCCTAAGGAGAGCCCTGCGGAGGAAAACTAACCAATGTCCAGAGTAATTTCCCAGGCAGTGAGGAAAGGACAGAGCTCAATAGTCATTTTCTTGTCTGAGTGGGTTTTGATTGCCAAATTATATTTGGAGTTATTCCTCCTTTGTCTTTTACACAATGCAGTGAAAGGTGGAGTGTATTTGGAAAAATTAAGCCTGATATCATACTTGACCTGAAGGGATTAGCAAAGACTAATGCAGGCACTAATTTAGTAGTCTGATGTTGACTGAGTGCCTTTCCTAAATTATAGTGCCCAGCCATGCCCATTATGAAGAGAAACAGGGCTCTGGAGGCAGAGTAACCAGAATTAAATCCTGGATGTCATTTCTTAGCTGTATGACCTAGGGCCGTGGTTGGCAAACTGCGACTGGTGAGCCACATTCGACTCTTTTGGCCCTTGAGTGCGGCTCTTCCACAAAATACCACGGCCTGGGCGAGTCTATTTTGAAGAAGTGGCGTTAGAATAAGTTTAAAAAATTCGGCTCTCAAAATAAATTTCAATCGTTGTACTGTTGATATTTGGCTCTGTCAACTAATGAGTTTGCCGACCACTGCCCTAGGGGAATGAGTTGGTCTCTGAACTTCCACAGCTATAAAAGGGGAGTAATACTACTTCAATTGTTGGGAAGCACCAGGGACAGCAATGAGCACACAGCCAGCGATCAAGTGGTGGTAGTAACAATTGTCAAATGCCTACCATGAACCAACATGATGCAGTTATGAAATAAAAACTAAACACTATTCATGTAGAAGAGACATTATTACAGCATTTATTGTATCAAACCTCCCCAAGTTGCAAGCTATTAAGCAGCCAAATCAGCAGTCACCTAAGTCTTTCTTAGGACTGGAGCCTCAGCCAGCACCACTGCAAAGTCCTCTGGGCATCAGGCCCTGGGGTGAGAAACTAGGCCATATGAACATCCTCCTGATCTGAGGCCAGATGGGGCCAAGCCTAGAAGGCTGGGTCTTTGCCAGCAGTTGAGCAGCATGACCCAGACAGTCAGTCGAGAGCTGCTTTCTCTCTTCAGCACCAGCTGGATAGGCTGGCACTGAGCCTGTCCAAACCAGGGGTGCTTCCATGCCTGCTGACCAGGTTCTAGTCTCTCATCTTTCCATGGCTCTAGCAACCAGTCAGTGGGAACTCAAATGCCAGCTGAGCCCCGAACAGAGAAGGATAAGAGAACCAATCCCTACCCAGGCATGACCCATTTGCCTTCTAAATGAGGCATCAATCCCTAAGGATTGTAATAGAGCATATCTGAAAGGCCAAGTGGTATGGAAATTAATGAAGACTGATGGAATTTAAGAAAGAGGCAAGACCACTTTGGGCTGAGGCAGTTTATCTGTAACCATCAAAAGAAACCAGCTAAGTTATAAACTCAAATCATCTGCAAGATTTGGGAATGCCATGAAATTGAGTGAAATAGGCTTGTGTTACAAAATAGGGGATGATGGACACAACCTTTAACTTCGGAACTCCAGACCCAATACAATTGGCCCATGGAATGGTTGCTTTTTCTAAGCTCAACTGGTATCATTCAAGAGAACTTGAAACCTATGTAACTCTTGCCAAACATCACAAAGGACTTGGAGGTGAGATAGTGGTTGAGGAATACAAAGTGACTGTGTGATCCAGCTGAGCTTCCATCTATTTAAAACATTCTCAGGAAGCATTCCTGCTGATTCTAGAGTAAACTAACTTCGGCTTTCCTCACAATTGCTGAGACTGTGAGTCATAACTTACTGGGTGGGCTTGCCATTTTGTGTTAGTTTAGAACCAAATATTTGGCTCACTTAGTGAAATTTCTATCTTTATAGTTTCTGTTTTATATTATCCTCATTCCTCTTTCTCAGGTAACTAACATACATAATCCTTTTTTCCCCTGTGAGTTCATTATTAATCAATAACATACATAAAATAATTTACTGGAGTTGCCACTTCATCTGTCTTCATTGCAAGTCATTTCATCTCGTTGCCTGACCTTACAAGAGATGATTTCTAGTTCACACTCTTTTTGGAGAATAATTTTTTTAAAAAGCCATTACTGCTTCAGACTGATTTAAAACAAAACAAACATAAAAAAGTCTATCACCATCATCAGTGTATGGCCATTTTCCCTTAACAAAGTCGGGGGTTTATTTTCACACCAGAAGAGCAACTTCCCTGTGATGTTACAGGTGGGAAGCTCCTGGACTTCTAACATTGTCTCTAAAAGAGAAACCACAAGGATAACCACAGTTGCAGTCTCTAATATGGAAAATAATGCTGGAGTTCATTTAAATGAAATCAAATCATTTTTTTCTTCCCCAATCCTAGCCTCATTCAACCTTTTTCCCCCTCTATAAATACCAATTCACAACCACACAAAGCTATAAAGGCAAGCTTTACAAAGCAAAAGGCAGGTTGAGATTGTCCATTAATCTTCATTCCTCCCAGACATCTTGGTATAAATATAAACCAAGGTTACGATGACCCTTTCTCCTGATTACACTTTGTTTGCTACCAAAAGCTTACTTCTGAGGGGGGAAGGATGTAAAAAATAATCAGTGTACTTCAATTAACTTCATGATTTTGAAAGTAACATACAAGTAAACCCAAATATAACTACTATAAGTGTTGTTTTTAAAATCTATAAATTCTGTGGTTTAAACACTGTCATTAGGCCAGAATCTGATTAGAATTACTTGGGATAAAATGTTCATCACCCACAAACTTTCATTCTGATTAATCTGGAGTTTAGATCCATTCTCAATGGTTTCTGGCTTGTTAGACAATGTTTTACTTTGTATTTTCTTATCCCTATGTTGGCTGGCCAACAGCCAGGTACTCTGTATCCACAAGCTCATGCATCAACCCATAAGAATGCTCCATCCAGCCTTTTTTGGTCTTGCTACCCTGAAGGCAGTGAAAACCAGTTGAATCCAACTTAGTCTTAATCACAAGCAGGCAGGGAATTTCAGGGATCAAAAATTTAAGATTTGCCAATCTAAGATCAAGAGCATTTGAAATTGTGAAAAGATAGGTTGGCTACTGAACATACACACAGCCTTATTTGGTATTAAACTAGGAAATAAAATCTAAACAGAAATAATCTCTTGCCAGTTCTCCAAATGATGTGCTTGTGGCACAGACTAGAAGAGAGAAAGAAGCAGTATCATTTTAAAATCATGTAGTCAGAATTTGAACCATGTTAAGACTCCAAATACATCTTTCGTATTTCCTTTGCTTTGGTCAATCATATTTTATTAAAGTATTTCCATCCTGTTACTACCTTCTTCCCAAAGGATGGAAGATATGAGCATGTTTCTACTTGACTCATATTCTCCAATTGCCCTTTCATCTTGGCACTATGGTTTTCATGAAAAAAGGAAACCACCAATTCGGCCTTTTCAGAGAATAATTCATTCAAAAAAGCTAATTTTAAAGCATTATTGCAACAATTCTCCCAGGAGAAATCAATGTACAAGTTAAATTCATGAAGCATTAACTCTAGCCCTAAACTTGTGCTATTTCTTCACTACCTGACTTAATTTGCTTGTGGTGCTCCATCAATCTTAAAATGGAGACAGACAAAAAGTATTAAACTTTCCAATATATTAAGAAACATTTGCAGAAGATAGTGATTTTTTGGTCTTTAATTAAAAAAACTCACCAAAAAATATATAATCAGAATTTTACATGATACATACATTCTTAATATCTGCAGGTAAGATAAATAACAGAGGGCAAAAGCAGATATGCTGTATTGCTTCTCTTTGGTAAGTTACCAATATTATCCCCTACAGAAACAAAGGATACATGTAAAAATAAACATAACAACAAAAAGCACAAAACCATGGTCTTAAAAGAACCTTACTACAAACAGCAAAAAAAATATTTAGCAATAAAATGATCAGTAGATGGATTTTTCAAATTGACTAAAATTTGTAATACTTTATACATAAAAGTTAAAGTAACAAGCTGCTTTCCAACATTAAAGTCTGCAGCAGTAGTTTGAGGGTGATGGGGCAGGGAAAGGGAGAAATGACACTCTTTTTCTAGTTATATCCTGGCTGTTTTTAACTGAATAATGAATGTCACATTTATACTCTATCTCTCAGATGCCATTGTTTAAGGAAAACAAAATCTTTTTCCTATACAAAAACTTAGTTTTACTTGCAAGTCAGTCGTCTGACCCTTACCACCAAATGCATTTTATATGAGGCAATTCAACTTTCTTAAGTCAATATTTACCATCTGAACTCAGTGTTCCAAAATAAAATAAAAAAATTCCTTACACTTTACAGCAAAGATACATGTTGTGGCTCTACTGTAACAATATACAAATGTTGGAACTAAAGATTAGAAAAGCAGAAAGGTCCATTTGACACATAGCAGCTTATATCTAAATATGTACATGTATGTATGTTTTCACAGTTAAATTTTAGAAAAAAAATTAATTTTACATGTTCAGAAATATTTCTACTGTGGTCTATAAATAATATTTTAAAAACTCAACTAATCAAAATGCAGTACAAGAACATATCAAATTAAATAAATCTAAACCTTGAAAAACAGATACTTGAAGTCAGTAAAGCTTGAGGTTTGTGTAAAGTGTGTTCCATCAGTCCCTACTACTCTTATTACGGAGTCCTCTATATACGATAGGAAAGAAACTCCAACACTTTGGAAGGAATCGGCAGTTTCTGGACTTCTTGAGTAGGCATCACTCTCCGGATTGACATGCGACATAAATGTTGAAGGCTAGGGATCTGCCTTGGAGTGGCCCAAAAATACACACTTCCATCATGTGTCCTAAACAGAGACAAAACAAAAAATCACAAGCTCAGTCATCCAAATACATATATTTCAACATGCTATAGTTCAAGCAACTATAATCCAAGGCTGTGTATTAGAGTCACAAATTGCACACTAAAACCTAATTAAGCCCCAGCCACTGTGGCTTAAGTGTTTTGAGCATCGACCTATGAATCAGCAAGTCATGGGTTGTTTCTGGTCAGGGTATATGCCTGGTTTCAAGCTCAATCCCCAGTGTGGGGCGTGCAGGAGGCAGATGCTCAATGATCTCTTCTCATCATTAATGTTTCTATCTCTTTCTCTCTCTCCCTTCCTCTTTGAAATCATTATTAAAAAAAAAAAAAAAAACTAATTAAGGAGACCTAACCCATGATCATGATCGTCTCTATAACAAAGCTAATATTATAAACAGCCCTTATTAAAGATTTACTGACAATACTCTATGCTTTGATTAAAAACCACCTGAAACTGTCTATTAAAAACAAAGTAGAAAAATGGATTTACCCAGCAGCTAAAACACTGCCATCAGTAGAAAAGGCACAGCAAAGACCACTGCTCAAAGGTGCAACTTGTACTGGATAATCCTCATCAATTCTCCAGAACCTCACCATTCTAGAAAGGAAAAACATTGCCCAGTAAATATCTAGTAGGAAATTTAATGTAAAAGCAACTTTTAAAATTGACAAATACCACTATATCCTGAGTTACAAAACATTACATTCATACACAAATCACTGCAATAAGCAATTACTATAATTTGCTTTATAAAGAATTTTATAATCTTGCCCTGGCCGGGTAACTCAGTTCATTGGAGCATCATCCTGTGCACCAAAAGGTTGTGGATTCAATTCCCAGTCAGGGAATATACCTAGGTTGCAGGTTCGGATCCCTGGATGGGGTGTGTACAGGAGGCAACCAATCGATGTTTCTCTCTCACATCTTTCTCTTCCTAACTCCTCCTAAAATCAATAAACACATTCTCAGGTGAGGATTAAAAAGTAGCCCTAGCTGGTTTGGCTCAGTTGATGGAGTGTTGGCCTATAGACTGAAGGGTCCTGGGTTCAATTCCAGTCAAGGGCATATGCCTGGGTTGTGGCTTGATCCCCAGTGGAGAGTGTGCAGGAGACAGCCGATCAATGATCCTCTCTTATCATTGATGTTTATATATCCCTCTCCCTTCCTCTCTGAAATCAATACAAATATATGTTAAAAATATAGTCTATATATATACCAGCTGATAATTTAGATCAACTCACACTTAAGAAACTATAATGCATGTCTGTCTTCCCTTCTCAGTTTAGATCCATAATACTCACAGCCCAACCCTTCTCCTTTTTCTTACATTTAAAATCCACTATATGATCTGTTTTACTATAATTCCAAGACATGTATAACGTCTTTTCACCTAGGTAGTGTGTCTAAAAACAGTAGAAAACCGACTTTCAGAATTTATCTGAGCAAACAGGAAAACAATGATTACTAGTGAATAAAAAAAAAAAAAACACCTCCCCCTGTATATTTGCTAACATTCTGGAAAAATGAAATGTTGCTTGCTGAATTAATGGGACAAATATCTTAATGCTACAACCATGCACATTGTATGATAAAAGCATGAGAAAATGGAATGGCTATATCTAGTTTCTGCTTCTTACCAATAAGCAACATCTCATTCATGTGACATTTCATCTTGTAGTCTCAATTGCAGTGGATATAAATTACTCTTTTTACCATTTATCACTTTGACTGTTCTTTTACCTCAACGTTTTAAGATAGCACTGCTAGGCTAAAAGCTAATTAAAAATCCACCCAGTTTGCCCAAACTAGTTAACAAACAAGGAACAGAGGGAGAGGGGAGGGACAAAGTGGGAAGGGAGCAAAGCGGGGGAGAAATGGGAGACATCTATAATACTGTCAGCAATCTATAATAATAAAAGAGTAGTATGCTAATTAAACTAGACATCCTTCCAGGCGAAGCTGGTGCTATGAGGGAAGCCCAGGTCCTGAGTGCCAGAGGGAAGCTGGTGCCAGCAGCTGGGAGAAGGAAAGCCTACTCTGCATGAATTTTGTGCATTGAGCCTCTAGCAAAAAAATACAAAAATAAAACAACAAAAAGAAACACAGGGAAAGGTATGCATTATCTTTAGTTCAGGTCAACATTCTTTAAGACACACATCTCCCAGGATCTTGTCTAGAAAAAGAGACACTAAAACCCAAACTGCAAAAAGGCTTTTTATTTTCTTTAGCCTTAAGAATGTTATAAGTAGACAAATAAAAGGAAATCTTTAAAAGGCAATAATAAATAGGTCAAGCTGTAATTCACACACTTACTTATCATCAGCAAGGCTTGCAATATGCAGTCCATCATGACTAAAAGATACAGATCGTACCCATCGGTCATTTGCTCCTCCAGCAAAAATTGGAGTAGGTGGGGGAAACAGGTGCCTGAAGTCAAAATACATGTTTTTCAGTGGAAATGAATCACTTCAAGAAACAAAACTACCAAGTACAAAGTACGTCTATCTTTGAGTAATGTTTAAAGTGGCCTAGAAGACTTCAGAAGGGATATATCCAAATTAAAGGGACCTGAAAAGAATTACAATCTCCTTTTAAAAATGTGGTTTAAGACTTGGATTAAGTTCAACTCTAGTTTTCACTATTTTTCCCAACATGAAACTCTAAATATAATTACCACTTCTATAGAGTCATGTCCTGTTAAATAACAAGATCTATATCAGGAGAGTCAAGTTTAATTTTAGAATTCATATTTAAAGCTTTGCATTATTCAAGGGCCTAAATAATAATAAAATTTTAAATTCCAATAGACTGCAATTTTAGATTTCACATGTAAGTCTAATCATTTATAATTTTTTAAAAGTTACACTGATAGCCAGAGATGAATTACAGACTAAAGTAATTCATGGTGTACCCACCCAAATTCCATCAGAATGTCTCCAGTATGTGGATCCCAGACATATACTCGAGTATCATAAGATGCAGTAGCCAGTAATGCTCCATCAGGAGAAAAGTCACAAGCTACAACATCATGGTGATGTCCTTCTAGTTTCCGTATCATTGTATATTTATCCATATCCCAAAGGAAAACCTGCAATAAAAAGGCAAATGTTATAGCTTCATTCAGACACACAGAGGGCAAAATGGCACATCTTAAACTAAAACTGCTAAATTTAATTCAGATTATATTAAATTAAAGATTATAAATTATGGATAATTAAAAGAATATGCTCAGTGTCATAGTCAGATTAAAATCAGTCTTTAAGTTAATTAAAGTAGACATGCAAATTCTATTTCAAATGTTTCTGTTAAATGTTAATTAAAAAATAAGCCTAAACATAAAAAAGGCAATGTAATTTAACCAGTTATACTGAAATCCATTTATTCCAAAAACTAATTAATTAAAATATACAGAAATAAATAGGGTTAAGTATTACAAACCCTTCTTTTTCTTCCAGAAACTACCAAATTTTTAAAAAATATACAGACAGAAAATGTAAGGTTAACAAATTGTTACTCCATTGGCATCTCCTTTGAGATAATCACTTGTTTACAAAAGGCTTGGGTCACCAACGTGAGCCTAGGAAGAGAAACAGATACTGCAAGCAAGGAGAATTTTCACAGCCAAATGAAATTTCTTTGGCAAACAACAAGGATGTTAAACCACATTACAAAATGAAAATGCTAATTTATGGAAACAAAACAATAACAACATTTCTGTGAATCAAGATTTGCTAATCTGATTTCCCAAATTGACCACACAATCATTATTAGTCATTTTAAGTATAAAACATTTAAATTACTTTAGTACAAGTTCACATATAGTTTTAGATTCTAAAATCAGTAATTAGACTGCAGAATAGCTACAAATGAGATTCGAATGTTTACTGCAGCCTGCTATACTAAATGTGAGCTTGGAAATTTAACAATTCTAGAAAGACAACTTCTCTTCCTCTTGGGATAAAACAATCCTTTTGGCTACATTTTTTTTTTTCTGCACAGACACAATATATTATTTCCAAAGGGGGGGAAAAACATACAAAATTTTAATTGCTCAGACTTAAGGTATCTCTACCATCTCAAAGAATTTCAAAAAATAATACAGAGAAACCATCTGAAAGCCAATTACATTACATTACATTGGTTTCATATGTCAGACTCCCAATTCCATCAGACTGGAAGATCAATTTACTTGGAGGAGTCAGTGGGTTTCACTGGGGGGAAATTATTTTAAAAAAGAAAAAAAGAAAGAAAGAAAAGCAGAAAGTGGACATCGACCAGCACCTGTGTACGTACAGTACACCTTGCAGCCGAATGCAAGGTTACTTCATCCTATGGTAAAGGTCGCCCCCAGCCCGGTAGCCAGAGATGCCACTCTTTCTGCCCAGCTAACACCATTGTGCGCCTGTGTGCGAGTGGTGCCAGC
This sequence comes from Lasiurus cinereus, assembly GCA_011751065.1. NCBI lineage: Eukaryota > Metazoa > Chordata > Mammalia > Chiroptera > Vespertilionidae > Lasiurus > Lasiurus cinereus. The sequence continues at coordinate 24,453,949 of JAAGEH010000016.1, read as the reverse complement.
ATAACCTCAATCACACCAATATTGCTGCCACCACCTGTGACAGGGAAAGCAAGAAGCATATGGAAAACACACAGCCTAAAATAGCAATGTCAACATCTAGCTTTGTTGTTCTTATGATTTTTAAAGAACTAAACTAAATATTTTTTTCTAAACTTCCAACATTTTCAACTATCATTTTAACAGTTCTTGGACAGATAAAATAAAATGCATTTTAACCAGCCTCCCATCTACCCGCCATTATCACATGTATTTGGACCTCAACCACTTTCAATAAATATCTGAAGCTAACAAGATCTCTAACTATACTGAGCTGGTAGACAACTAGAGAATTCATCAATAAGCGTAACCCTCTTAAGAGTTACGTTATACTTAATTGGTCTACAGGTATGCTATGCCTATTAGCATAAGACAGATCATACCAAATTTCTTCTATAATTCACTCTAGAACATAAATGAGTGCTATTTTCATTTATATTAGATTTTTAAGTTACTTTTTCTCAGTTAAATGTCCAGGACCAGCTGGGACTCAAACTTTTTAAACAGCAAACTGGACAAAAGAAATAGAACAACAGAGAAGAAAATTATTAGCAAGGGAATGTCTTAACATTTGGACTATATCTCTTCTATAGCACATAAACTTTCCTAGATCTTAGAAAAAAATAAAATTGACAAACCCCTTCTTTTATGAACAGTATCTCTAACTAAAATACAATTTCTTACTTCATAATCAATAATTTTATTTAATTTCCCTCATGCAAATACTCCATCACAAAATGAAACATTTAAGATATTCATGACACCGAGCACAGACTTGATATGTTACTTAGATTTAAAAGTGATTATGCACACATTATTATAATCTAATTTGAAAAAAAAATGTATAAGAACTTTGACACATACGGCTTTACTGGCTCCCACTGAGCACAGCATGGAAGAGTCAGGAGAGAATGCGCAGCTGTACACCCAGTTCTGATGGGCTCTCAATACTTTCATCATGTTTCCTGAACAAAAAGAAATACCCATGTTAACCCTAGATTCCACTTCAAATGAGTAGCATTCGAAAATGGCACAATCACAAGCTTCTACAGTGACAGTGATTTATCTACAATCATCTTCTTATATTTTCACTAAGCAAATGAAGGAGGGTAATAACCTTCCCTAAGATAAGAAAATAAACAACACAGACCAGTTCATATAAAATCCTAAAACTGATCTAGATGTTATCCTCAAATAGCTGGTACAGATCTGTGTGGTTAGTTTGTGAATAATATTAGATTGTTTACTTAGAGTAACCGCTGGCTCCTATTCTGGGTCACATTTATGGTTTTATTTTATCATGATCATATGCCATTTTTAAAACTAAACGCCCCAGATAAACCCAGTATCTTTCAGTAGTAATATCAAGTTCTTTTTCATAGCCTGGAAAAAAAGACATACCATCATCTTTCAGGTCCCACACTCTCAGAGTTTTGTCCCTTGAAGCTGACACTAGGATCAAGCTCCCATCTGGAGCAAAAGTTAAATCTCTGACCACTTCAGTATGATCTACCAAGTTAAGGAGGAGTTTTCCTAAATGCAATAAAAAGGGAAAATAAGACGATGTTAACAACTGTTATCAGTTTCTACTTTATAGTGTTCCTCACCATTTAAAAAATACTTGGGCACAACTTTAGCTTACCAAGTGTAAAATGACTTATTTATTAGTGTTTTTACTATTGCCTTTAATGATTCTATTATGTAACTATTTACATTGTGTGTTTAAGGTTTTTAAAATTCATTTTTAGAGAGGAAAGATGAGCGGGAAAGAGAAAAAACCATCGATTGGATGCCTCCTACAAACCTCCTATTGGGGATCAAAGTCTATAACCCGGGCCAGGAATAGAATTGGCAACCTTTCAGTGTATGCCCAACCAACTGAGCCACATAGCCTGAATTTATTAGAAAAAATTAAAAGGGAATTTGAATTCTTCAAGCATACACAAACTCCTGGAACAAGTTAATTTAGTATATTAAAAAAACAAAACAAAAAACAACAAAAAAAACCCCACTTCCACATCTTTGTATAGTGTAGCTTTAAAATATAAATTTTCCTTAGCCTTGGATTACTAGTGGATTATCAAACTCCCCAAAAGATGCAAATTATCCCATAACCATTTAAATTTTCAAGCATAATTTCAGTGGGGGCGGAGGGAGTACTTTGTTAATCTAATATTTTAAAAGTTCTTTTTCTATGAAAATCTATGTGCTTAAGTTTTTTTCAAGAATCCAATACATTTAATGACAACCCCACTTCATGTTTGTATCACTTGCTGTGTACTAATGAATATATTATTCTAATACTCATTTTAAAAAATCATTCCAAAAAGTTAAATGATTGTTAAAAAAGATTTGCCTTGAAACGTATACGCTACCAACCACTGAAAATAGAAATCATCTTGTTCTTTGAATCATAATAATTAACGAAACATTCCTTAGATATGCCCTTCTTGCTGTAACATTCTCAAGAATGATCAAGCAGTGTGAACTCTATTATCCTAAATTAAAACCACAACTGAAGATGTCATTAGACCAACTATAAAGACACATTGTACCAATTCTTGCTTTTCACTAAGTTAAAATCCTCAAATCATATATTCTACTGCCTACTAGCAACACCCTCCATGATAAAATAATCAAGCTTGCATTTAAAACTCTGAATCCATACCTGTATATACATCCCATATTTTGATACGCCCATTGCTTAACCCTGTGGCAAGGAGAAGCTGATCTTGTCCAAATTTGAATCGATGCCATTCTATATTTACACAGCGACTCTGTTTTTCTGGAACTGAAGATCCAAAAGCAAGACTCCAGACTATATCACCACAGTCTATAATATGTTCCCGAGGCTTATTTTTCTGAGCACCATCACTGTTTTGTCTTGACAATCTCAAACTGCCTGAATTAGTGATATTCTTTGTGCCATGTAAGAGACTGGGGAGAGTGGGGAAATAGAGTCAGATTAAAATCTAGTTATTATTTACTCTGGATTCCTGTAGATATGAAACGATTTTTATTATCATGATACTAAATAACAGAATCCCATAAGTTGTTATTAGCTATGAGGGCATGACCAAATAAATCCTCAGTAGCAGAAAAAGAAGTTCAATAATAAAGTAATTTATTTATTTCAAAATCATTATATTGGTTAGGATTTCTTTAATTAACCTAAAGCAAGTGTAAATAAGAAAAAACAAAAACAAAAAAACAAAAACATCGAGAAGCTAAGATATTGTGACTCTGATACTAGAAAATTTCCCTAAAAACACCCTTGTAATAATTAGTAGTTTCCCCATACTTTCTAGAGCTAAAGTAATATGTAATAAGTATAATCATGAAAGGAGACCACACACAAAAAGCAGGGAAAGATTAAATTTAGTATATGATACATTTTAGAAAAACTTTCAACAATTATCCAAACTCAATTAAACCCAAGAAGGTAATTACATGATCTATGCACCTCTGTTATCTAATGAAATATTAAAAAGCATCACATAACAAATGTCATCTGACCTGGCAAACACAATATATACTACACAATCTGCCTTTTAACACAGAAACATTTATTAAAAACACAAAAGTACTTGAGAAAATATTCTATAATATACTAGAGGCCAAATGCACTAATTCATGCACCGATGGGGTCTGGCTGGCCCTGCCCCTGACCAGGGTGGGGTTGGGGCTGGCAGGGGGAGGGGCCAAGAGCAGTTGGCCAGCCAGCCCCACCCATGGTCAAACTCCTGGTCAAGGGGACAATTTGCATATTAGTCTTTTATTATCCTATATGATAAAGTAGTAATATGTAAATTGATCATCACTCCAACACACAAGATGGTTGCCACAAGATGGCAAACAGGGGAGGGCAGTTGGAGGTGACCAGGCCTGCAGGGGAGAGCAAGTAGGGGTGACCGGGCCAGCAAGGGAGGGCAGTTGGGAGGAACCAGGCCGGCAGGGGAGGGCAGTTTGGGGCAATCGGGCCAGCAGGGGAGGGCAGTTTGGGGCAATCGGGACAACAGGGGAGCAGTTAGGTGTCAATCAGGCTGGCAAGCAGGAGCGGTTAGAGGCAGGCAGGCAGGTGAGCAGTTGGGAGCCAGCAGTCCTGGATTGTGAGAGATGTCTGACTGCCCATTTATTTAGGATTGGGCCTAAATGGGCAGTTGGACATCCCTTGAGTGGTCTCAGATTGGGGAGGGTTCAGGCTGGGCTGAGGGATACTCCACCCCTCCCGTGCACAAATTTCATGCACTGCGCCTCTAGTATAGAATAAGGCCAGATAATTCTTCCCATAAATTCTCCAATACATTCAACTTATGATAAAATATTTTTATAATAATCTAAATATCAGTATCTTTTTTTTTTTTAACTCTCATGTAGTGAAAACAGGAAATTCTACAAGCAGATACAAAGTACAAAAAAGAAAAGTGTCTTACAAGTTCTTAAGGCACTGGGACCATGGAACAAGCTTTACTGTACAATATCCTTGGGACCAAGCAAAGTACGAACCATCTGGAGCAAAAGCAACAGTCCAATTTTCACGACCACATTTCTTGTCAAAAGGAGCTGCTAGAGCCAAAAGTTCACCTATAGTACGTGATCTCACTAAAAAAGAAAAAGAAAAATACAGGATATTATATATAACCAGCAATGAATTTGAAACTGCCTCCATATTACTTTGGGACTCATTTAACTCCATTGAGTATTTTTCCCTTTCCTAATGAGGACAAGATATGAGTTTTGCTTCCCACTCTTTGAGGGAACATATCTGGTGTGAAGACCCTTAATGATAACATTTTCAAGTTTTGTCAAAGTTAGTTTCCTAAAATTTTCCACAGAGCTTTTTAGAAAGTTTCAGTTAAAAAAAAAAAAAAACTGGTCAAGTAACAATACTATAAAGGTCAATTAGGGCTAACGATTACTGAAGTCCTGGCTTTTGCACTGCCTATGTTGTCATCAATTTGCTAACATTTAAAATTCAAGAGACTGTCAAGCCAGTGTGGCTCAATGGCTGACTGTCTAGTCATGAACCAAGTCAGGGCACATGCCCAGGTTGTGGGCTAGATCACTGGTAGTGGGCATATAGAAAAAAGGTGATCAATGATTCTCTTTCATCATTTATGTTTCTATCTTTCCCTTCCTCTCTCCGATAATAAAAACATATTAAAAAATAAAATGCAAAAGACTAAAGTTACTTTGTAAGACAAGTATCTTCTAAAAAGTTTGTAGCTTTCAAAAACCATAATCTATTATAAAATATAATACTACATCATTAATGAAAGAAAAGCACTATAAAATGGTCTATTCAAACATGAAAATGCTTATCTTTTTCAGGCCTAGATCACAAAAATCACAAAACCCTCTAAATTAGAAGGGACTTAAAGACTATTTATATTTAGTCTAACACCTCAACCAGTGTTTTAAAAGCCTAACATTCAACAGTGGTCCTCAGCATCTTCCTAATAGGCTACAAATTGACCCCAAAATGAAATAATTATTTTGCTTTTAGAAGGAAAAAAAGACAATCCCATACATTTTTTAAAGAGAAATTTAGCATTCGTAATAAAATTGGCACATTAACAGAGTGCACAGAGAATTTTTATTCTGTGTTTAATATGCATGATCAACAAGCTCCTTCTATACATACTCAGCTGGAATTTCCTCAATTTTGGGAAAAGATGTTCTTTATCTTGGGTTAGTCTTACTTTCAAATTTTGTTATTCTTCCTTCTCAGTTATAAATTTTTGTCAAGTTTAGTTTCCTTATTATCTATTTTGTGGTCAGTTGCCTAGTTATCTCTACAGTTTATTTCCAACAATTAAATTTCAATATATTCTACGTATTGCAATTCAAATAAGAACCATTTATACTCCTATTGCAAAGACAGATATATAAACCTCAAAATGTTCAGTGACACTTCCAGTTTTAATGTGTGTCCATGAACAGCTAGTGTAGCACTGTCATGACAGGAACTCAGTAAATATCTATTGAATGAATATGAAAGCACATGTATAAGCTCTCATTCTTAAGTATTTAAATATTTCATTGCCCAATTCTTTGATATTAATGAATAAGCTATAGTTTTAAAAATAAAGAAACAGAGGAAACCAAGATGGCGGCATAAGGTATATACCTGTAAGTGCTGCCTCTCACAACCACATCAAAACTACAAAATGTCATTCACCCAGAACTACGGGAAAGCTGGCTGAGTAGAAGTTCTACAACTAGAAGAAAAGAGCATTGAGACATGTACAAGCGCAGAAAAGCTGAGGTCCGTAACTAGGTGCACTGTTTCTTTTTTAACCTGAAGGGAGACCAGCTCCCCATTACTCTGAACTCGTTTCCAGCGAGACTCTGGGGACCCAGACCCCTCCTGGGAGAAGCTAGACTGTCTGCCATCCGGTTGGAAAATGAGGGTAGCTTTCTTGCAGAGCTGGGCACAGGAATCATTTTTTACTGCTCTGGGGCAAGTGATGCAGGGATGGCTGACTGGCAGCCATTGCTGTTTGCCACTCCCTAGCCTAGAGATTCTGAGACCCCGCCCTGCCAGGTTTACAAACCCACCCCAGCTGTGCCCAGAGGCTTTTGCATATATATGGCCTGCCCTATCGCAGTTCAACCTAATAAACCGCAGCTCTGGTCAGACCAGGAGAAATCTGCAGACCTTGCTGTAGCTCCTGCTGGGTGGCCTCAGACAGTAGCTGACCTGCACCCCATTGGAGATCCAGAAGCCAGTGTACCTAGTGGTCAGTGTGAGAGGACACCAGATTTCAACTCTTCACATCCATAAGTAACACATTCAAATGATAGACTCAGTGAGCACCAAAGCCCCACTGAAGCAAGTCCTGCCCCATAAGGGTGTTTCCAAGCACAGAAGGTTCTTCCATTATAGACACAGTGGTTCCTCACAGCCAGTTGGCCTAGAGGTCAATTCCTCCCAGTATACCAATAGCAATCAAGGCTTAACTACAACAGGACTGTGCACTCAGCCTACAAAGGGGTGCACCAAGAGTGTTCATCTCAGGTGATTGGGGAGGCTGAACCACTGGGCCCTATAGGTCACCTACCACACAAAGCCACTCCATCAACACAGGGAAGCAGCCAGAATGGGAAAACAAAGAAACATGTCACGAATGAAAGAAATGGAGGAAAGCAAACTATTGGACAGAGTTCAAAACGACATTTATAAGGTTACTCAAGAATCTGCTAAAAATCCTCTGAGGAACTTAGTGAGACCTTTAAAGATCTTAATAAGAATGCCAAAAAAATGGAAAAGGACCAGTCAGAAATTAAGCACATGCTGTCTGAAATAAAGAATATACAGAAATTCAACAGTAGATCAAAGGACCCCAAGAATGAAACCAAAGATTTGAAACATGAGGAAACAAAAAACACCCAACCAGAAAAACAAAAAGAAAAAATAATCCAAAAATATCAAGATAGTGTAAGGAGCGTCTGGGACAACTTTAAGCGTACCAACATCCAAATTATTGGGGTGCCAGAAGAGAGAGAGCAAAATATTGAAAACCTATTAGAAGAAATAATGACAGAAAAATTCCCCTACCTGGTGAAAGAAAGACTTACAAGTCCAGGAAGCACACAGAACCCCAAAATAAGGAATCCAAAGAGGACCACACCAAGACACATCATAATTAAAATGCCAATGGCAAAAGACAAAGAGAGAATCTTAAAAGCAGTAAGAGAAAAACAGTTAGTTACCTACAAGGGAGCACCCATACACTATCAGCTGATATCTCAACAGAAACTATGCAGGCCAGAAGGGAGTAGCAAGAAATATCTAAAGAGATGAACAGCAAGAACCTACAACCAAGATTACTCTACCCAGCAAAGCTATCATGCAGAATTGAAGGTCAGATAAAGAGCTTCACAGACAAGAAAAAGCTAAAGGAGTTCATCACCACAAAACCAAGATTATATGAAATGCTGAAGAGGAAGAAGAAAAAAGATAAAAATTATGAACAACAAAATGACAATACATACATACCTATCAACAAGTAAATCAAAAAATCAAGTGAATCAAAAAAATCTGTTGAACAGAATAAACTGATGAATATAATAGAATCAGAGGCATAGAAAGGGAGTGGACTAACAATTCTTAGGGGAAAAGGAGTATGAGGGATGCGGGAAGAGATTGGACAAAAATCTTACACCTATGGATGAAAGCAGTGGCAGGGGATAAAGGCACGGGGTGAGGTGGGGAATCAGATGGAGGGGAGGTATGGGGGAAAAAAAGAGAAACATGTAATAATCTGAACAATAAAGATTTATTAAAAAAAACAAAATAAAAAGTAAAGGAACAAAACAGACCTATTTTTCTATGATACTCATAAATATAAATATATAATAAGGCTAATTCTAATTTGGTATAGCTGAGATTATCAGAAATTTTCCTTTTGATGACTCCTTACCACTCCACCCACTCAGTTCTGATTCTGACCTAAGAGAAAAAGCCTAATCCTCTTCACATGACATTCATATGCTGAAGACAGCTATGATATCATGAACTAAATATTTTCACCAGGCTAAAATTTCTAGTCCTTTTGATCATTCCTTAGATTAGGTAGTTTCAAGTCCATTCATTCATCATCTTCACTTTCATCATACTTTTCTGGATAAACTCCAGTTAGTAATGGCTCTCATAAAAGTGGCACTTAGAACTAAACACAATAAAGATGTGGCTTCATATAAGCAGAACACACCTCGCCCCCACCACCTACTGCCAACTCACTTGTAATTAATACAACATAAAATGACATTAACTTCATTAGTAATAATGTGACTTTCTCAATACAAAATTTCCAAACGAGACTCTCAAATACCTGCAGAATACGTTTTTAAATAAACAAAGGCTTTTTAAAAGGGCTTGCCTCTCCATATTTCCTTACATTCCTCCAAGTCCATAATCAATTTTGGTCTGTATTTTAAGATCATTCTGTGTTTTCTTTCAGCATCCAAAATAGCTTAAATTACAAGGCAGAGTGTTTTTTTCTTCTTTTACCTTGGCCACAATCACAAACTTCCTTTTATATAAAGGGTGGTAATAAATCAACAACTGAAAAACTGGTTCAAATAAAACAAAGACCACAAAATAACAAGCTAATTTATTCTTAAATATAAATTTAAGAAATATAAAAAGCACACCTGCCAAATACTGTTATAAGTAATGTATTAATAATTACCTGTGTTTCTTTGTTAATAGGCAGAGCAAATGATCTTTGCAGTTAATCAAAAGGATTTAAACACTCATTTAAATACTTACTGGTACAATATTTTTTAAACTAGCACAGGTTTATAATGAAATGCTTTGAGAAAAAAATGTAAGTTAAACCTTTATTACCTGTAACTGTTTAATGTTGGAATCCTAAGAAATGTATGATTTAGACCTTGTATAAGGGGAAAGCTGCCTACCATGAGAGTTCGGCCATAAGACACAACTCTACATTATTAATATCTGTACAGTAATACATATCATCTGAGTCACTGTTGAACCAAATTTAGCTCCTTCTTCACATTCCTCCCTGCAATTTCATAACCAGAAAGGATCTTTGATAGTGCCTTGTGAAAGAGGGCAGTAACTCCCTGACATAGATTTCTTTAATTATTCATGGAATCCTATTTCCCTTCCTCAGTAGAAGTAGAGAAACAAAATAGGTATAATTAATATCCAAGAAAGAAGGGAAAGGTAGGTCCTTACAGACAGATACAAAGCTACACAGATACTAGTGTTTACCTGTATTCAAATGATACTTCAAAAAAAAAAAGCCCTGACTGGTTTCCTATCTGCTACTGGTTGCAGGTTTGGGTTTGATTCCTGTCAAGGGAACATATCTCCTCCGTGAGGATTAAAAATATTTGTTCAGTTAGAAAAGACCAAAGTATTTTTATATTTGCACTTAGTAACCTTATATCCAGGAAATAACACTGAGACCTAAATATGAAAAAAAAATTTTTTTAATTGAAAAGCTACTTAGTAGATGATTCTACCTTATGCAGGTCCACTCTGTCCCTTAGAAGAGAGGACTCAAAAGTTTTCAAAATGGTTCATCAAGGTGAAAAACACAAATTAAATAAAGGCAGATCACTCATCTGTGATATTATGTAATGGGGGGAGGGGGACCACTAGACTAAAAATAAGAACTTTTTTTAGTTTTTTAAAAAGAACTTTTAAAAATATATATACTTTTACTGATTTCAGAATAACTTCTTTTGAGTTCTATGTTCCACAACAGAGCACCTCAGTCTTAAAGCACAGTTAACATAAAAACGGGATACAAATTTTTTCTCTGCAAATGTTAAGTTATTAAAATCAGAATTATAAATCCCCTTCCTAAACTGCCATTCAATACCTTACCCTTAAAACTGAAGTTCAGAATTCTAAGCTGTTTCTAAATATGAAAATTTTTACCCATATACAGGCTAGAGAGCGAGCGTGTCGGGGGCTTCAGCTTCTCCCTTTCTCTACAAACACCTCCTCCACGTATTTAGTAGAGACACACATTTAGCTGAAGAACAAGGAAATGCAAAGGCTCTCTTACTTAGCTGCCACCTTCATATTCACACAGTAAGTGCAGAGATGGTGGGTTTGTTGTTGTTGTTGGGGAGGGGGTTGCTACATCTATTTTAATTTTTAAAATAAAAATGACATATATGTAAGGTATACAACATGTGCAATTTTCACTAAGTATCAACGCACCGTACCTCAACCCCCGACCCCAAAAATGTGCTGTGCTTTTTAACGGAGCCACCGAGAGATCTAGACGCCCAGCCCGCGGGCCACACCCACTGTCCCGGCCTCGGCGCGAACCGGCGTGCACACACAGCCTTTCCAGAAAGGGCGCTTCCGTCCCACAGCTTTTCTCCGGTCACTCCGCCCAGCCCCTGGCTCCTCCCCGCTCCTGTGCGCCCCAAAGATAATTCCGAGGCGTCCTCCCCGAGCCACGCCCTTTCTGAGCGCCAGGCCCTTTTTGAAAAGCTGCACTGCCGGTGCCTGGCTGAGGGCGGCGCTTCGGTCGCATTTCTCCTTAAAGAGTGGTGGGTGCGCGAGGGCGGGGGGTCCCCGCCCTTCATCAATTACAGCTCCGATGACACGCGTTTACTTTCCGCAGCATGAAAATGTAACAGTCCCCCCAGACTTGCCCAGCACGCCCCTTGCCACTCGACGCCCCGGCGGCTCACTGTCGCTAAGCAAGAAGGATCCCAGGACAACGGCCCCGCTCGGCCCGCGGAGGAGGACACAGGAGCCCCCCGGCCGTGCCGGCGCCGGGCCGCAGTCCCCGGGGCCCTCGCGACTCGCCGCCCACGCTCCCCTCGACCCCGAGCGCCGCGCGCCGCCTCCTTCGGGCCGGGCGCAGGGTAGGCGCCGCATCAGTGAGGATCGCGCTTACCCCTCGCGCGCGGGACCGCTTCCTCCCAGTTCGCTCCCGGCTGGGCTCGGCCCGCCTCACCCCGCACCCCTCAGACGCGGGCGCTTCCTCTCGACCCTCCTCCGCCGAGCCCCCGCGCGACCCCTAGCACCCTGCGCCCACCGTCCCACTCCTCACCGATCTCTTTCTCGTTAACCCTCGGAGGAAAGCTGGCCATCTATGGGGCACCGTCTGATTCCGGGGATGCGATGCGGACGCAACGACAGAGAAGGGAGCTGCGAGCGCTGAGGGGCGTGACGCGGGCTGGGTCCCTCCCGGTCCCGGGGACGGAGGGAGGGGCGGGGCGGTCGCGGCGGCCTCTGCCGACTGCCCCGGGGAAGCTCCGGAAGGCCTCAGACCAAACTACGGGGTCAAACACAGACAATAGACCCTGCTCGCGGCTTGACGTGTACAGAACCGGACACTCCCTTCCACGCCGTCGACGGCAAACGAAACACTGGAGACAAAATGGCGGGCGGCGGGGATGATATCAAGACGGTGAGGGGCGGAGTCTCGCGACGTCAGAGCCAGAGCCCCCGCCCCCCGACGCTCGGGACGTGACGGCCTCTGTTTGGCGCCCCGCCCCCCAGCCGGTTTCGCCCGCCCGCGCCCGGGCGGGATCGGGTCCGCGGTAGAAGGAAGCGCGGGAAGGCGGAAGCGGAGGCCGGAAGCCTTGAAGAGGCGCTGACTAGGCGTTTAACTGGGTCTGGTTTTCCCCGCCGAGACCCCTCGCCCGGTGTTTATAAGTTGCAATGTCTTTGCAAAGGCAAGCCGAGAATTGTGTAATACATATGAGCCCACAGCTTCAGGGTTGTATGGGATTTAAACTAGCTGAACTGAAAAGAACAAAAAAGACATTTCAGATTTTAACTCGATTTGGCCACGTCCCCAGCCCCCAATGTGATGGAGAACTGGAGGTTGCACTGAAGAAGAAAAAGAATGCGCACCGCTCTGCCCCACTCGTCAGGCCGCGGTCTTTCTGCCGAGAGCCAGCGGGTTCTAGGGAGAGTCGAGGTGAAGGGTCGTGAAAAACAGGGAGGCCCGGCGTGTGGCATCCCGCCCGACCGCCGGCCGCCTCGTCCAGGCTGCTGCCTGCAGCGGGAACTGCCCGGCTGCAGCGAGGCTGCCGAGCCGCGGGGCTGCCGAGCCGCGGGGCTGCCGAGCCGCGGGGCTGCCGAGCCGCGGGGCTGCCGAGCCGCGGGGCTGCCGAGCCGCGGGGCTGCCGAGCCGCGGGGCTCAGGCCTTTGGCCGAGACTGACCCCATGTCCGCTCGGCAGCGGCTTCCTGGCCCCGAGGTCTAGACCGTGGGGAGTGAGCCGCTCCCGCTGCGGGGCTGGTCAGCGTGTCAGTGTCTGCCAGACGCCAGGTCGATTCCCACTTACAGAGGACATATTTGCATTTTAATGAGCCCTTCCGAGGGCTCTAAACCTCGCTCCAAAAGGAAACCTATAGCAGGCTGGGAATTTCAGAAATGCGTCAGGTACGGATGGGAAAAGGGTTGCATAACCGAACTCGAGAGATTTCCAATGACACGTTGGGCGTCTACTTTTTCACGGAGTGATAATTCTTCCACTAGTGAAATGTTTAACTGCAGATATAAAAAGACCATCTCCTATTTTTATGAAATCACTGTTAAATTCAGTTAACGTATTTATTAACTACTTACTGCCAGACAGTGGAGTCAGTTGTTAAGTATTTAGAGCAGTGGTCGGCAAAACCGGCTCTCGAGCCCGAGGTTTGTCGCTCTGTTGACTAAAGAGTTTGCTGACCTCTGATTTAGAGAACAAAAGAAAAATTTAAATAGGCTTGTAGCTATAAACCAGCATTTCTAATTCTTTTAACCAACTGCAATTACCTCCTTTTACTTGTACTATACCATACAAATTCATGGAAAAATACCAGTTCTTGAGTGTCTGTGAATTATTTTGGTGGCTTTCATACAATTATTTCATTCCACTGTAGTTTATTTATTTCTGCTAACCGGCAGACTCCTGACCATTTTCTCAACTGGCAAAGCATGATAGTGGAATGAAAAATAATGTTATGATTTGTGTACCCATTAGTGATAACATTGAATATTTATTGTGTCCACACTACGTGTTAGGCACTATGCCATAGACCTGCTTTTGTGGGTTAACCCAGTAAATACCCACAATGGTATGAGTAGTGTATTAATCATTCACATTTTACAAACACTTAGTAACTTAACAGCAATGACAAAGCTATTAAGTGGCAAAGTGTTACATTTGCACCCAAATTTCTCTGACTGCCCTGCCCTAGCTACTCCCATACTACTTCATCTCATAAATGAAACCTAGCTGGAAAAGCAAACATATGCCTTGCATCTCATCTCTATTTTAATGTTAAATCTGAATAGCCTTCATATACCTTGTAAATCACATAAAGTTCTCCAGAGTTTTATCCTTGGCCCACAGTTTTTTCCCTGCTTCCTTGGTAACCTCTCTTTTAGGTTTAACTACCAGCTCTGTGGGAAGACTATCAAGTCCAGTCCTGACTTCTTTCTTGAGTTTAAAATTTGCATATTTAAATAATCCTATATAATAAAGGGCTTATATGCTAAATAAACTGAACAGCAGAACAACCTATCCTGGCTCAGTGGATAGAGTCAGTCTGTGGACTGAAGGGTCCTGGGTTCGATTCCCGTCAAGGGCATGTACCTTGGTTGCGGGCACATCCCCAGTAGGGGGCGTGCAGGAGGCAGCTGATCAATGTCTCTGTCTCATCGATGTTTCTAACTCTCTATCCCTCTCCCTTCCTCTCTGTAAAAAATCAATAAAATATATTAAAAAAAAAAGACTGAGTGCATCATCTTCTCTCTTAGAGCTGCTCTAATTTTCCATATTCCCTACCTTAGTGATCATATTCACTCAGTCAGACCCCGAGAGCCAGAGGCTGAAGTATTTTTAAGAACCTTCTCCCTCTCTCTCTGAACCCCAGGTGGAATCATCCATAAGCTCTTACATTATTTTCTCTTAAACTGCTCTGAAATCTGTCCTCTCTTTTTCAACTCAGCTGTCCATCTCTCTTAACAATCCTTTATAACCGCATGCCTTAAGAAAAACCACTATGGTAGTGGTATGTTTTCTTCTAGTCTTTTAAAAATGTACTAGCTGTGCAATTTTGAGCAAATTATTTAGCTCCCTATGCTTGTCTTCTCATCTATAAACTGGGGATAGCAATAATACCTATTTCATAGTTTTAAAGATTGAGTTGATATAAAAAAACATTTAGAACAGGATCTGATACAATGTCAAATATGTGTTGGATATTATTCTTATATATAGTAATCCCAGCTAACTGCAAAACTGAAAGGTCATATTCTCATAAAAAATAAGAGATGGGCAAAGAAACATAGAAGTAGCATTAAATATATATATAATAAAAATATATAAAGTTCTGGAAAATATTAATTTCAAAACACTAAAACTATAATCAGTGGGGAGCTTTCCTCATCCCCACAGGTTGCCTGTGAGTTACTTGTGATATCTTGAGAAAAGGAATTTTCTGAGACTCGCACAGGAGAATGAGATATTGTAGAAAGCTTTATTTCTATGGAATTATATATCCCTGAGTTTCCAAGGTCCCCTCTCCCTTCATCCCAACAAGGGAAAGGTCCAGCTGTGCCTTTAATAGGGCTAAGATTAAAGCTGTTGCCCAGAGTTTCCGTTCCATGTCTGCACAGTGTAATCCAGCATCAGGCTAGTTTAGCTTGTGTCCCCCATTGCAGTTCATCAACCCATTGCATGAAGGGTCTGTAGGGCCACCAGACTATGGAGAGAACATGGGAAGGAACAAGCTAAAGGAACCAAAGAGCCAAGAGAGCCAAAAGGGTGAACTTCTTTGGGGGATTATGTGTTCCCAATTTTTCCCAGACGTGGATTAGCTCCACTCATCTTAGTCAATGATATCTATTTCCAGGTTTAACTGATAGGCACCCCAAGTTTACTACACATTTGTCTATCCTCCCTTTTGTCCAACCCCTTCCCACAGTGCTCTGCAGGGAATGGACCAGTGGCTCCCTGGGGAGTGTGAAGTTGCAGCTTTCTGGTGAAGCTGCCCAAATGCCTATGCTTATACTGTCTGGCCTCCCACTTTGCTCTTTTCCTATTATAAATTATTAACTCATCACAACGGTGTCAAAACCACTAAAAAAAAAAAAAAAAAACACCTATCCTATTCTTTTGAATCTCATTCTTGAGTTATTCAGAAAACATTGCTGATGTGTAGTTACCTAAGGCTGGTTACTCATAATTTTTGTTATGTAGATATTATTTCCTTGAAAAATTTGAACCAATAGTTGCTATCTTAAAATACAATTGAGAAAATTTTTTCATCCTTCCTTATATTCCATTTCTCATATCTCAACAAAATGTTGTATTAATAGTCTGGCATATCATGGAGTTATACCTCTTAAGGATGTGGTGTGTGTTTTTCCTCTACCATTTTCTTATACTGGCAGGGTGGTACTTACGCATAAGAGAGGGGGAAGCAATTATGATTACATCCTTTTGTTCAAGGAAAATATAACACCCATATGTAAATAATTAGCATTTGGAAGTAGAGGCCCAATATAAAAATTTGTCTTGCCTTTTTTCTTTCATATTATAAAATAACTAGAGGCCTGGTGCACAAATTTGTGCACAGGTGGGGTCCCTTGGCCTAGCTGGCAATCGGAGCCTATCCAAGCTGTCTCACCCAGTTCCTATCAGGGTTGATTGGGGCCGGTTGGTGTGGGGGAGGAAGGGACCATGGGAGGTTGGCTGTGGGAGCACATTGACCACCAGGGGGAAGCTCCTGCATTGAGTGTCTGCCTCCTGATGGTCAGTGTGCATCATAGCAACCAGTCATTTGGTTGACCAGTTGTAATGGTCACTTAGGCTTTTATACATATAGATAATTTCCTATATTAATTTAAAAAATTATTTTAGGCAATCTTAACTTCATTTGGAGGTGAACTTCTTCCTTTCTCCTCCAGAATATATAATAATGGCACAGAAAGGTGGGCTTCTCCTATAATTAACTTTTCATTACTCATATGGACATTGTAGGTGTATTTCCATTGATGTCATGAATACATTCAGTTCACAACCATGGCCTTTTTGGGGGAGAATCAATATTCACCAAAAATTAGAGTAATTCAAGTGGATTGCTGTTAAGATGTGTGTCCATATTGGTCTCTGAAGTTAAAGACAAATTTCTAAATAAGGATTCTTATATTTCTTTATTTTACTTATTTTATTTTATTTACTGATTTTTAGAAAGAGAGGAAAGGAGAGAGAGAAATATTGACTTGTTGTTCCACTTATTTATACATTTACTAGAGGCCTGATGCATGAAATTAGTGCAAGAGTAGGCCTTCTTTCCCGCCACTGCCAACACCAGCTTCCCTCTGACATCAGGACCTAGGCTTTTCTTACAGCCCTGGCTTCATCTGGAAGGTTGTCTGGAAGGATGTCCCATCTAATTAGCATATTATGCTTTTATTATTATAGATTGGTTTTTCCTTATATGTGCCTTGGATGGAACCTGCAATCTTGGCATATCAGGACAATATTCTAACCCAGTGGTTGATAAACCACAGCTCGTGAGCCACATACAGCAATTTGGCGCCTTGAGTGTGGCTCTTCCACAAAATACCACAGCCTGGGTGAGTCTATTTTGAAGAAATGGCATTAGAAGAAGTTTAAGTTTAAAAATTTGGCTCTCAGAAGAAATCTCAATTGTTGTTCTGTTGATATTTGGCTCTGTTGACTGATGAGTTTGCCGACCATTGCTCTAACCAACTGAACTCCCCAGCCAGGGCAGGATCTTATTTCTAAACCTATGTCTTGGTGAGAACAATAAGTGTCTCCTTCCTCTAATTAAAGAGAAACAATACTTACTTAAAACAGTAACCAAACATGACTAAGAATTTTATTTATTTATTTATTTATTTTTTAGTTAATAAATTTTGCAACAGGGGTTTGAAGGCAGCACCACCAGGAAAGAAACAACAACAACAAAAACCACAACATCCAAAGTACCAAATATTTTATTGTTCTTTAGTGTGGTTAAATTTTAAAGATGAAAAAGTTTGCCATAGTGTTTGGACTCTGCACAAACAAGACCAAGCAAACAAATAAAACTTAATAATAACTGGAAAGCCCACATGATTTAGACAATAAATAGTAGGATAGTTGCTTGTTTGGTGTTTGTTTTTGCTCTTTGGACCTCTCTGCTATTGTAATTGTTATCCAACTCCCCCTAGGCTAACTCCTAGGCAAAGCTGAAGAGTTCATCCAAACTCGTTCAGGACTGGAGTTTCTAATCATGGATTTGTAGAGCTAGGTCTGGGATTCTAAATTGAAGATTATGAAATTTGCTCAGGATTTAGCTAGACACGCTTACTTTGGACACATAAACATATCTATTAATAAACAATAATCGATACCTTTGTAATTGTGAAACATGCTGAAAAAACAACAGGGTCCAGAAGACAGTTCTGGTGGCAACGCAACCCCTTTGTCTGTGGTAGTCTTTCAGAGGATGAAAAGTCTAACAGTGGCCCCACTTTTACCCTGCTATCTTATTTTTCATTCTTCCTGATTCACATATTTTGTGGGGTGTTTTGACAGTTTGGTATGGGCAGGATATCAGCATTGGGTTTTCAAAGATGTGTAATTTGATCTTAGTTTACAACTATATCTAAAATTGCTCAAAAGTGTGGGAAATGGTGCAACCAGTCTAAATGTTTCTATATCTATGGCTGGAATGCCCCAGAAAATTGTAATATTACTAGAGGCCCAGTGCACAAATTCATGCACCAGTGGGATCCCTCAGCTGGCCTTCGGGATTGGGCTAAAACCAGCTCTCTGATGTTCCCTGGGGGTGGGTTAGGGTGGGAGCCTGGATTGTGAGAGCGTGCAGGCCAGGCCAAGGAACCCTACCAGTGCACAATTGGGGCCTGGGAAGGATGCTGGAGGGCTCCAGCATGTGTCTGGCCTGTCTTGCTCAGTCCCAATCTACCGGACCCCAGCAGCAAGCTAACCTACTGGTTGGAGCATCTCCCCCCTGGTGGTCAGTGCATGTCATAGTGAGTGGTTGAGCAGCTTTAGCATATCATTAACATATTACTCTTTGATTGGTTGAACAGCGGACCAGACACTTAGCATATTAGGCTTTTATTATATAGGAGATATCTAAAAAAGTAAGCATGAGGCCCCTGTCTCCAGTCTTCTTCAGGATTGATTTCCTATACTTGTTGCTAAACTAACCCAGTTCCTTCCCCTTCCTTTCCTTTTATTGATTGACGAGAAAGAGAGAGAGAGGGAGAGGGAGAGGGAGAGAGAAAGAGCAAGCGTGCGTGCACGCGCGCTATTGGCCATGGCTCTCCTTTACCCCTAAACTCAGGGCACTCACATGCTATCTGTATCCTTTAACTCAGTCGTTGACCTTCAGGAGAAATCTGTACAAAATGGAATATTCCACACTTTAATGGAAATTTTCCTCATTCAATCATTTTTCTCTTCCTTTGATAGAGCTTTGCATTTTCATTTTTCTGAATGTTTCTGCCTGTGACCATTCTATAGAGATTATGAAGGGAAAGAAAATTACATGTCACATACCACACAAAACACAAAAATTTCTCTTACTTGGTACCTCCTTTCCCCTCTATTATTTTGTTTCTTATTCTTTTTTTAAAAAGTATATCTTTTTAAATATGGCAATTGATTTCAGAGAGGAAGGGAGAGAGAGAGAAACATCAGTGATGAGAGAATCATTGATCTACTGCCTCCTGCATAGCCCCTCTGAGGAATCAAGCCCGCAACCCAGGCATGTGCCCTTGACTGAAATTGAACCTGTGACTCTTCAGTCCGCAGGCTGACACTCTACCCGCTGAACCAAACCAGCTAGGACTATTTTGTTTCTTGTTTGGGAAATGCTTTCTGTTGACAGGCTTTTTGATCAGTTGTTTCTCCCTTCTGTTGGAGGACAACCACATTGACTGGAGTTTGAATCTTTTTCACGGGTCCCAGAGAATCCTGGGGATAACTGATAGGCTAGGGCAGTGGTCAGCAAACTCATTAGTCAACAGAGCCAAATAGCAACAGTATAACGATTGAAATTTCTTTTGAGAGCCAAATTTTTTCAACTTCTTCTAACACCACTTCTTTAAAATAAACTCTCCCAGGCCATGGTATTTTGTGGAAGAGCCACACTCAATTAGTTTTATTTATTTAAAAAAGTATCCTTATTTTTATTTTTAATCCTCACCTGAGGATATGGTTTTTTATTGATTTTAGAGACAGAGAAATATCGATTTGAGAGAGACCATTAATGGATTACCTCCCATAAGCATCCTGTCTGAGGATTAAACCTTAAACCTAAGTTTGTGCCCTGAACAGGAATTGAACGCTAAACTTTTTGGTGTATGGGAAACACTCCAACCAACTGTGCCAACTGGCCAGAGAAGCCACTCTTTATTTATTCATTAAACATTTGTTAATTACCTACCATGTCCCAAATCCCATGTTAATATCAAAATGAGAGTTAAAATAAAGATTTATTTTCCTCTTGGAGTCTATATTAAAATATTACTGTAAGATGGTAAATACGCAATTAGAAAGGAAAGGAAGTAAATTCTCAGCAGATCTATTCCCTTTTTATAGATTCATTTGCATTTTGTAGAATTTTAGTGCTAAAGGGAACTTAAGGTTACCTAAGATCACATTGTCAGTAAATGGCAAAGCTAGGGCCAAGATGAATGCCCTCAAAATCCAGCATTCTTCTCCATTACAAAGAATTCCTTCCTTTGCAATTTTGGAATAACATATGCACTAGTTAAATTTATGAGCTGCAGCTGATTTTCACGTTAAATCATTTTGTGTACCAATTCACACCCCACATTTTGGGAAACACTGCTGTGTCCTATAATGGCATTTACTGAAAATGTGTTTTGACCCTACATTTTAATTCTTTTATTTATTGATGTTGAGAGAGAAAGCAAGAGGAAAGCTGAGAGAGCAGGGAGGAGAGAGAGAGACAGGGAGAGGGAGAGAGAGAGAGAGAGAGAGAGAAAACATCCATTTGGTTGTTGCACTTATGTATTCATTGATTAATTCTTGTATGTGCCAAGACCAAACTTGTAACCTTGGTGTATCAGGACGATGTTCTAACCAACTAAGCTACCTGGCCAGAGCTTGACTCTTTTTATCCTTGGGTAACACTGTATTTCATAAATGTAAGTTTCCTCTCATCTAACCTGTGTCTTAAGAGCATTGCCTGTTATTGTCTTATCCCACTGAGGAATGAACTGAGTTCCAGAGAGGTTTCGAGAATTATACCAGCACTGATAAGATCACTGAGCCAAGGGGCAAATAAACAAGGAGTTTAAATTCCTGATAAAGATTTGGTCACTTCCCTCCCTCCTAGATGTGATCTGGGAATCTAGTTGTGTAATCCAGGTTGACTCTGTCAAGCAAAGGGCTAAAGAAGGTGGGGAGAAGACCTAACCTTAATTAAACTCTGCCCTTGCCAGGTTAGCTCATTTAAACCTCCCAGCAATTGTAGCTCCATTTACAGATATGGAAATTGTTTGTTTGTTTGTTTGTTTGTTTTTAAATATACTTTTATTCAGAGAGAAAGGGAGGGGGATTAAGCCCACAACCTGGGAATGTGTGCCCTTGACCAGAATCGAACCTGGGACCCTTTAGTCCACAGGTCAACACTCTATTCACTGAGCCAAACCAGCCAATCCCGGAAACACTTATAAAGAGGCTAAATAATTTTTGCAAATTCTCGCCACTTATAGTAAGAGGCAGAGCCAAGTTTCAAACTCCTCTTCTTGATTTTTAAAGCTCATGTGTTTTATGGACAACATGAAGTAACCGATCTGGAGACCTGCGTATTAGGGTGATTTTCCCACCAAACTGAAATCTAATACTGAGTTAAAGATCAAAGGACCCTGATCCATTATCTCTGCCCTCTTTTGTCCAGTCATAGGTTTCCTAAGTGTTCTTATCACCTCAAACAGGGCCCCAATAGATTAATGTAGTAGGCCTCTCCTTCCATCTCTGTTCCCTGTACAATAACCTGCATAAATGCCATTGGGTCCTTATTTAATATTGTATCCTTCTGTTATATTACTAGAGCAGTGGCAAAATTTCAGAAATTGATTTTAAAAACTGAAATTCCAAAATTAATGCTGTTAAGAATCAAATAAATTAGATTAACTTTTTTATATATAGAAATAATTCATATGGAGAGACAATTTATAAATCATTTGACTTACTATCCCCTAAATCTTATTAGGAAGGTTTTTGGTAGTTAGGGGAGGGGATTCTGAGGGCAAACTGCTTGAAAGGAGGTTATTAAAAGAGAGACTAAAAGGGCTGAAACATGAAGAGAGAGAAGGGATCTTAATGACTAGGATTCAGAGGAACTTAGGGATGAGGAGCAAAGTGTGTATGGGGGGGGTGGACTAGGGATGGTGAGGAGTGAGGGGACAGGAGATGATGAAGGAGGAAAAAAAGAGACAGTTTTCTTCATTCTTCGGCTCCTTAGCCTGGCTACTCTGCTGACAGCAGCTCTTGCATATATCATAAAGCTTTTTCACATCCCTTCAACAGATGATAGTGCCCTAGAAAATAGAGCTTCATTGCTACTTTTGCTCCCTTTGGACAACAGCTCCTCCAGAGCCCTGGTGTCTTGAGAATATCATCATCCACTCATGCAACCTCTGTGGATGGCTGTACCCCACAGTTCTCATGCTGCTAAAGACATGGCACTACTATCTTCATGGCCCGCTGAATCATATATTTTAATGCATACATTTTGTAGAGCATGGAGGAAATACCTCTGAGTGTGGAAATAAAGGTTCTGTCTTTCATTTTATTTATTGAAGTGTAACAAAGAGTTAATGGACACATAGCACATGAAGAGCCAGCAAGTGACACATCCTCTTATTTTGCAATGGCTTGTCTGATGCAATCATTGATTTTGGATAACCTATCTACCATTCATTTCATCCTCAACACGGCCTAGTTCACACAAATACCAAAAAATTCCAAAAATCTGGGATCTGCCCTTCTATTGACATCTTTGTAATATTTTAAACCAGTGATTATTCTGCTATTGGAGAGATCCCAATTTTATTGATATACTAGAGGCCCAGTGCATGAAATTCATGCACGGGTAGGGTTCCTAGGCCTGGCTGGCAATGAGGGCTGATCAGGGCCTTCATTTGTTCTATGTCGCCCCTTTGGTGGTCAGTGTACATCATAGCAAGCAATCGAATTCGCAGTCTCCAGGTCGAACTCCCAAAGGGACAACTTGCATATTAGCCTTTATATATCTAGATAATTGAAAGCACAAAGAAATTATTTCAGAGTCATAGGGCAAGGCAAATGGTATACTTGAGTCAGCTACAAAAACAAGTCAAAACCTTTCATTGTTTGCCAACCTCTTGACTTGCTCTTAGAAAAAATGCTCTCAAATCAAAAAGTGATTTTAAACAAATATCTCTAGAAGGGAATTTAAGCAGAAGGGAGGTGAGAAGGCATTAAGAGAGTATGTAGTCCCATAAATGAGCTTATCTTCAGGCCCAGACATATTCCATCCCAGGGTTCTAAAAGAACCTAAAGATATGATCATAAAGCCAGGGTAGCAACACTTTGATGAGAAGTCAGGAAGAAAAATGTTAACTGAATTTGTAAGATGTTGAGGAATTGTACCCAAAGGAGTTGATGAATGGAATGAAACCAACCTAGAGGAAGCTCTCCAAGAGATATTCTTTGGGGAATTAAAAATCAGAAAGAGCAATCATGGGTTAGAAAGAACCACAGTCTGGAAAGTACATCAGTGGGTCTAGAGAGGAGAGGTGGCAGAGTTCAGTGGAAAAAGTCCAGAACTTGAAGTCTGGAATGTGATTCTCTCTTCCTGACAATTCACATGACCTAGGGTACACAGCCTTCCATTGCAGTCATAGAAATGCTTGGTGAATAAAGGAGAAAGTATCTATGAAATGCACTATAGCTCTAGAAAGAAAAACTATGTATGAAGAATTAAAATACTTTTCATTTAGTTTCCAGGATTCACTGGATTCATTAGAAATTTATGTAGCTGGAATTACCAACTGATATGAGGAATAAGCTGCAAGTTATGGAGAAACAAGCAGTGCTAAAATGGTTATCAGTAAATTAGTAAGATTATACCTGTTCTATTGCTTTGAAATAGGACTAGCAAAGCTGCTAAATATACAATTTGTTTTTCTTCTGCCAAAGTAGAAACATTTTCCTTGAACTTATCCTTACCTCTTTCTCATTGTTTTCCTCCCAACTTTACCTTTTTTTTTTTTTTCCTCTGTTTAAAAATTTCCCATCCATCTACTTTGGGTGAAGGTAGGAGGGGCATGGCTAAAGAATTAACTACTTAACCTTTCTCACCATTGTCTTGACTTAAATTAGCCTTGATATTCTCAAACATGTTTCTGTATACTTGGGTGGAAAATATTAATGGTGAGAGGAAGGTCAAATTGGGGATATAGAAGAATTGGCAAGGAATTGAAATCCAAATGCTTGAGTCATAAAAAGGAAATAAATGAGGCCAAAATATGATCAAGCCATATGAGGAATCAAAGTTTTTTCTTACATGAAAATTATGATTTAGGGCATTACTATGCCAGTCCCAGAATTCAAGGCTTCAAGTCTGTGAAACTTAGCTCTTGTTATCTTGTTTTAATAACTTCCTAGGTTTGGATTCATTTAGTACACTAGGTACAGATGAAAGAAAGCAGAGAGGTGGGGAGAAAAGAGAAGCCTGAACATATGTTGCCAATATTTTCTTTTTGTAGCAAATGACTGTTTATTTTTTTCCCTTTTATAAAATTAAATTTATTAGGGTGACATTGGTCAATATGATCAGATAGGTTTCAGGTTTCTATATTATAAGATCTGTATATTGCACCATGTGCCCTCAACCAACCAAATGACTCTGAAAGAAGGAAGAGCTCATTCTCTTATCCCTTGAAATCTTACTGTTTCATATACCTCCCCAAACTTGACCTTTCTTTCAACTTGTATTGAAATCTCTCCAAAACTAAATTCTATTGTCTAACTCAAACCATAACTTTTCTTATTTCCTTCCTTTTCTCCTGCCCTATTACAAATAGGTGGCATGGACTTTTTTTAAATTAAAACTTTTTCATAACCAATGTTTATTTATTTTTAAAATATATTTTTATTGATTCAGAGAGGAAGGGAGAGGGGAAGAGAGATAGAAACATCAATTATGAGAATCATTGATCAGCTGCCTCCTGCATGCCCCCCACTGGGTATTGAGTCTACAACCTGGGCATGTGCCCTGACTGAAATGAACCATGACCTCCTGGTTGAGTGTCATAGGTCGACATTCAACCACTGAGTCACACTGGCTGGACACCAGTGTTTATTTTCATCAAAATACTTCATGTAGCCGAGACTGGTTTGACTCAGTGGATAGAGCGTCGGCTTGGGGACTGAAGGGTCCCAGGTTCGATTCCGGTCGGGGGCATGTACCTTGCTTGCGGGCACATCTCCACTGTGGGGCGTGCAGGAGGCGGCTGATCGATGTCTCTCTCTCACCAATGTTTCTGACTTTCTATCTCTCTCCCTTCCTCTCTGTAAAAAATCAATGAAATATATTTAAAAAAATACTTCATGCAATTAGCTTAGAGACTTAATGCTTTAAAAAAGACATACCAAAAGCAAAGGCTCCTGATGCCTTCAACTCCCTTTCATCATTACTTCCTGCCACTCATAGACAACTATTCAACTGGTTTCTTGATCTCTTTTGACATTTATCTCTTCATTTCTAATAAGCATGTGTATATTATCTCTTTTTACTTTGTCACACAGCAATTTTATGTCAGACAATTGTGAAAAGCTTAAAGATATGCACAACACCTAGCCAATGTGGCTCAGTGTTGACCCATGAACCAGGAGGTCAAAGTTTGATTCCCAGTCAGGGCACATGCCTGAGTTAGGGGCTCAATCCCTGGTAGGGAGTATGTAGGAGGCAGTCTATCAATAATTCTCTCTCATCATTGATGTTTCTATCCCTCTTTTCCTCTCCCTTCCTCTCTGAAATCAATAAAAATGTATTTCAAAAAAAGATGTGTACAGGCTATTCTGATCAAGTTTATTGTTTTTCAAAATTCAGATATTGAATTTAACTTTGTTTTTAAAGTACAAAATTAACATAATCAACATACAATATACCATTATGAATGATAAAGTTTTTATAAGTGCAAACCCCAAAAAGATAATACATTCACCCAACTATAAAATCAATATAATAGAATCAGTCAGGATTCAATCACAGAAGCAGAACCCACTAGGAACTGTGTGTATGTGTGTGTATGTATCATGTATTATATGTATCTTATCTAATCTTACACAATTGTGGGAACTGTTTAACCCACATGCAGCTCTCGAGCCCTGGTTTGCCACTCTGTTGACTAATGCATTTGCTGACCACTGGTTTAACCAGTCTCTGTAAAGTTGTTGTCTTTACACCTAATCCTGGAGCTTGGCTTCAGGGAAGGCAGTCTGGAAGGGAGGCTACATGTAAAGTGGGGAAAGGGAAGTATGAGCTGAAACCTCTAAGCATGAGTTAGAACCCACATGGACAGACTGAAACCATGTCGGTTCTAACTGCATCTAATGTGATAGTGTAGAAATCCTACAGGAGAAGCTGTTTCCTTTTATCATATGTAGCCCAGGAGTTGGAAAAACTGGAGGAGGATTCAGGACAAAGTGGAGTAGTTGTATGTCCAGTCCCTGTCCCAATAATGTGAGCTAGAAAATGGTTCACTTTCAAGCCCCAATCTGTGTAAGATTGTGGTCCACCCTAGCCAGAAACATAAAGGGAAGGAATTCTGGGAAATGTAGCCACCACAGCCTAGCCACCACAGTCCACCACTTTTTAGTTTGGCACCCATATATTGGTATATATCTATTATTATTATTATTATTATTATTATTATTAACTAGAGGCCTGGTGCACAAAATTCATGCACTCCGGGATTGGGGGGGGGGTGGTCCTCAGCCCGGCCTGCACTCTCTCACAGTCCAGAAGTCCTCAGGGTATGTCCGACTCACAGCTTAGGCCTGATCCTTAGCGTTGCCGCAGAGGCAGAAGAGGCTCCCGCCACTGCCGCTGTGCTCACCAGCTATGAGCCCAGCTTCTGCTGAGTGGTGCTCCTCCTGTGGGAGTGCACTGACCACCAGGGGGATGCTCCTGGGTTGAGCATCTGCCCCCTGGTGATCAGTGCGAGTCATAACAACCGGTTGGACTGCCATTTGGTTGATTTGCATGTTAGCCTTTTATTATATAGGATAAATAGTTCAGGAACCAAGTGTCCATCATCCACCTTACCAAGAGAACAATGGAAAAGGGAAGCATTTGAGATCTTGTCAGTATGGCTCAAATAAACTCTTATGAAAGAGAGAAAACAATGGGAAAGTCAATCTAACATTCATTCCTGGGACCATGTGGGAAAATTTGCTTATTTATATAATAAAGATAAAATATGCAAATGGTCATTATGCTGCAAAGCGTAATGACCAACTGCATAATGATCAGATCACAGATCAACAGGAGAGTGGGAATACAAGCTACAAGCGGGTGGTGGAGCGCTACAGGAGGGGGCAGGGCAGCAAGCTATGGGGGGGGGCGGTTTACCGGGGGAGCTATAGGAGAGCAGGGCAGTAGGCGGAGAGCTACTGGAGGGTGGCAGCGAGCTACTGGTGAGCTACTGTGCATGGATTTCTGTGCAGGGTTACTAGTAAGAGAATAAAAGAACAATAGTGGTATTTAATCTCTGGAAACTACCTAGAAATCCATCATCAGGGATGTTTTCTCAGCTCCTTTTTCTTTATTCAAGTTAAGGTACCTGCTGAATAAATCAAGGTTTCTGAAATTATATTACCTAGAGCACAAAGCAGTAAAATATAGCAGGGCTAGGCTTCTAATTCAGAGCCCTTTTATTTCCAATCAGCATCTTATTTAAAAGAAACAAGCAAAAGGCTTCTGAATTCATCATCCCTATAGCAGTCTACATTTATTTTCTTACCTCTTGGCATTTAAGTGACCTTTTTTTTTTTTTAAGTAGGCAGGCTTAAGTTTCTCAGCATCATAGTGGAATCTAAAAATTGCTGTTTATATTGTTTAACCAGCAAAAACAATGCATGCTGTTCAGTAGACAGTAGGTGAGCCAGCTATGACCCCAGCTTCTGCTGAGTGGTGCTGTTAAAAAAAGTGCTTGATGGAGCTAAATAATTAATGTTTTTAGATGAACAGACTATTTCCACTTAGCATAACTTGCTTTTTTTCAGGGAAGGTTATATAAAAAGAAGTACTGTATCTAAGTTTGTATTATAAGTTAAGTTTAGGTCTTTCTTTTCTCCTAAGCCAGGGTGGGGAACCTTTTTTCTGCCAAGGGCCATTTGGATTATTTATTTATTTATTTATAATATATTTTTATTGACTTCAGAGAGGAAGGGAGAGGGAGAGAGAGACAGAAACATCAATAATGAGAGAGAATCATTGTTTGGCTACCTCCCACATACCCCCCACTGGGGATCAAGCCCGCAACCCAGGCATGTGCCCCTTACCAGAATCGAACCCAGGACCCTTTAGTCTTCAGACTGATGCTCTATTCACTGAGCCAAACCAGCCAGGGCTAGATATTTATTTTATTTTAATTTTTAAAAAAATCTTTATTATTGCCAAAACCGGTTTGGCTCAGTGGATAGAGCATTGGCCTGCTGTCTGAAAGGTCCCAGGTTCAATTCCAGTCAAGGGCACATACCTTGGTTGCAGGCACATCCTCAGTGGGGGTTGTGCAGGAGACAGCTGATCGATGTTTGTGACTCTCTATCTCTCTCCTTTCCTCTCTGTAAAAAAAAATTAATAAAATATATTTAAAAACATCTTTATTGTTGAAAGTATTACATATGTTTCCTTTTAGAACCCCTCCACCTCACTTCTACCCCAGCATTCAGCAAATCATTGTCTATTCCAAGGGTTATGCATATATGAATACAAGTTATTTGGTTGATTTCTTCCCACCCACACACCCATCACCACCTTCCCTCTGAGATTCAACAGTCTGTTCCATGTTAACTCTTTTCTTAAGTCTTCTATCCTTTTTAAAAAAAATCTTTATTGTTCAGATTATTACAGATGTTCCTCTTTTTCTTCCCATAACTCTCCTCCATCTAGTTCCCACTCCACCCAGGCCCTCACCACCCCACTGTACACGTCCATAAATATAAGATCTTTGTCCAATCTCTTCTCGCACTGCCCCCCACACTGCTTTCCCCCCAAGGATTGTATGTCCACTCCCTTTCCATGCTCCTGATTCTATTATATTCACTAGTTTATTCTGTTCATCAGATTTTTTTATTCATTTGATTTTTAGATTCACTTGTGGTTTTTTTGGTTTGTTTTTTTAAAAATATTTTATTGATTTTTTTTTTTTACAGAGAGGAAAGGAGAAGGAGAGTTAGAAACATCGATGAGAGAGAAACATCAATCAGCTGCCTCCTGCACACTCCCTACTGGGGATATACTTGCAACCAAAGTACAAGCCCTTGATTGGAATCGAACCTGGGACCCTGGAGTTTGCAGGCTGGCACTATATCCACTGAGCCAAACTGGTTAGGGCTAGATTCACTTGTTAATAGTTAAGTGTTTTTTGTCACTTTGTTGTTCATAATATTTTATGTTTACCTTTTTCTTCTTCTTTCTCTTCTTAAAGAATACCCTTCAGCATATCATATAATATTGGTTTGGGGGTGATTAACTCCTTTTGCTTTTTCTGTCTGTGAATCTCTTTATCTGACTTTCAATTCTAAATGATAGCTTTGCTAGGTAGAGTAATCTTGGTTGTACGTTCTTGCTATTCATCTCTTTGAATATTTCTTGCCACTCCCTTCTGGCCTGCATAGTTTCTGTTGAGAAATCAGTTGACAGTCATCTGGGTACTCCCTTGTAGTTAACTGTTTTTCTCTTGCTGCTTTTAATATTCTCTCTCTGTCTTTTTCCCTTGGCATTTTAATTATGATGTGTCTTGATGTGGTCCTCTTTGAATTCTTCTTGTTTGGGTTTCTCTGCGCTTCCTAGACTTGTAAGTATACTTCTTTCACCAGGTAGGAGAAGTTTTCTTTTATTATTTCTTCAAATAGATTTTCAATATCTTCCTCTCTCTCTTCTTCTGGCACCCTCATAATTTGTATATTGGTACAGTTGAAGTTGTCCCAGAAGCTCCTTACATTATCTTCATATTTTTGGGGTTCTTTTTCTTTTTTCTTTTCCAGTTAGGTGTTTTTAGCTTCCTCATATTTCACATCTTTGAAATATGTGAGGATTCTTGCGATCCTCTAGACTACTGTTGAATTTCTGTATATTACTCTTTATTTCAGTTAGTGTATGCTTAATTTCTGACTGGTCCTTTTCTTTTTTTTTCTTTTTTTTGCTATTTTCACTAAGACCCTTGAAGGTCACACTAAGTTCCTTGGAGGTTTCTAGAAGATTCTTGAGGAACCTTATAATTGTGGTTTTGAACACTATATCCAGTAGTTTGCTTTCTTCCACTTCTTTCATTGTGACATGTTTCTTTGTGACTGCATATTGGCTGCTTCCCTGTGTTTGTTTCTATGTAGTTGAGCCTTGATTGCTGTTGGTATCACTGGGAGGAATTGACTTCCAGGCCAATTGGCTGTGAGGACCAGCTATGTCTACAGTGGAAGAGCTGCTGTGCAGGAGATACCCTTATGGGGCAGGACTTGCTAAAGTGAGGTTTTGGTGCTCACTGAGTCTGCCCCTTGAGTGTGTCACTTATAGATGTGAAGAGTTATAATCACACTGACCACTGGGTACACTGGCTCTTGGATCTCCAAGGAGGTGCAAAGTCAGCCACTGCCTAGGGCCACCCAGTAGGAGCTATAGAGAGATCTGCAGATTCCTCCTCTTTGTATTCAGTTTGGAAGTGTCCAGATGAGACCCAGCTATGAAGCAAGACAGGCTGGTACTGATGCTGGCCTTGAGCCTTCTTTTAATAGCTTTGGGGCTCTCTGATCCAGGTACAGCTTGATTGACAGGTTTTAGGCTAAGAAAGGACAGGAAATTCATATGCAAAAGCCACTGTGCACAGTTTGGATCAGGTGGGGTCTCGGGGAATCTCCAGGGTGGAGCAAACAGCAATGGCTGCCAGTCAGCCCTGCACCAGGGAGGTCTTAGCACAGGAACAGTGACCGCTGCAAGCACCTCCTTCTGAAAGAAAGCCGCCCCCATGTTTCTGTCCCATTGGCAGACAGTCCAGTTTCTCCTTGGATATCTCAGGGTCCTCCAGAGTCTCATCACCTGGCATTGGAGTTCAGAGCAAGCGGGGAACTTGTATCTCCCTCCTGATTAAAAAAGCAGCGCACCCAGATGCCAGCCCTTTCTACACCTCTGCACCTCCTATCACTCTGTATTTCTTCTTTGCCTCTCTAGTTGTGGAACCTCCACTTAGCCAGCTTTCCCATGGTTCTGGATGATAGTTGTTCTGTCTTTTAGTTGTAATTTTGATGTAGTTGTGGGAGGTAGCAAGTACAGTTGTTTACCTATGCTACCATCTTGGTTCTCCTCTCATTTGGATATTTATAACATAATTTGCGGGCAATATAAAATTATCAGCTTAAAAATTAGCCTGCTATATTTGGTCAAACATTTAATTAACTCACCGCTAATGTTTTGGCAGGGTCAGACCAAGTGATTCTCAGGCCTTATATAGCCTGCAGGCCAGACATTCCTCACCCCTGTCTAAGCTATTCATAAATGAAATGTATTATTCTTTCTACTGTGTGATGTGGCATATAAGCAATAGACCTAAATGTTTTTTAAAGTATTGCATCTGTTTCTCCCAGTCTTCTCCATGTGATAGTCATAAAAATCTCCACTAAAGGAAAACTCTTTAGAAATAAACTATCTTTAAAAAATGAACTTAATGAAAATTGTTTATATCAAACACAAAAAGCAAGCAAAGACATAAATTATATAAAGGAAATCACTCTTACTTATAAAATGGTATTCTCCCAGTCCCCTATTTTGTATAAAAATCTAGAATAATAAAAGTGTAATATGTTAATTAGACAGGAGAGCTGAAAGACCTTCCAGATGTCTTTCTGGATGACCTTCCAGAGGAAGCCGGGGCTATGAGGGCTGAGCCCCTTGTATGAATTTTGTGCACCGGGCCTCCAGTTGAATAATAAAAATTACAATAATTATGTCACAAAGATAGAGATAAGATGTTTAGATTATAGGAAGTTTTAAAAATAGTTTTAAATGTTCCTGCTGTTGAAAAACATCAAACTCCTTTCACAGACCTTTTTTTTTTTTTTTTTTTGGATTCTAAGATATGCCCCATTGTTCTCATCTTCTGGGTCATTGGGAGAAGAAGCACGGTTTGGGCAGGGCTCCAATGCTTGGCTCAGGTTCCGGTGAGTTCATCTTCCATTTTGTGGGTATTTCCTCATTCATTTTGTGAGAACTCCTGTTTCTACATTCCCCACATCTTTGAGTGTTTCTACTTTTTACAATGAGTACTATAGAGTATTCATCTGTTTGGTTGGGGATGAGTGGTGGGGATTCCCTCCACCATTTCTTTACTGTCCAGCATGATCTTCCATAAGAACCAATGTCTTCATTTATCCATGTAGTGTATATCTTGGAGTATGATCAGTCTTAACTTCAAAGACTTCTGCTAGACTCAGAGATATAATGAGCTTTCCTTTGAAGGACTTGAATTTGCCCTTAATTTTTATGTTAAAAGTTGTTGAGAATTAGAAATATTTTAATTTTTTAAAATTTGCAGTGCATATAAGAGTGCACATGAATAAAAAGGATCAAATTTAATAGGCAAATTAATTTTATTATGAAATAGCAAAGATAGGTATAATTTCACTGTGAATTAGAAAGCATATTACCAATAAAAATTTTTAATATCTACAAATGTTGATATATAATCTTTAAAATATTCTACAGATTTTAGCATGTCTCTCCATAACATCCAGGCTCTCAAAGGTAAGAACACTTGCAGGAAGGGTCTCAATAGCAAGATGCCAAGATCACCTTTGGGTTTAACACCCAGAGTTGTCTCCTAGGCTAGCTGTCCTGTCCTGCTTTCTTTAGGCAAGAAGAGACAAAATGATAGTCTCACTTAGTTAGGAGCGTGCAGAGGAAGAGTAGGCAAGCACTCAGAGGAAACATTCTTCTATGGCCATAATTTCTATTTATCCCTACTTGGAGAAAAAATAAAGGATAAAAGAGTAACAAACACTTTCTCCATTATGTTCCTCCAATTGTTTTATTGTGCTCACCCAAGCCAACTCTCTTTAAAATTCTTATTCAGGATACAGTGAATCAGCAAATTCTTTTTAATTTGTGGTACTCAGTTGTTTTTGCATAGGCAGTGCTTTATGTCTGCTATGTTTCACCATGATGTAAGTGATATCTTTTTTTGTTCTGAAGCTTTAGATTTACTAAGCTGATTTTTCTGTTCAAATGCAAGCTGTGCTCCTAAAGGAGAGCATGCTGGGTGACTTTGTTTAAATATTTTCACTGATGCCTTTTAAAATGTGATGCTGTCTTTAGGGGCTTTGTTGATGGAGGCTTGGCAAATCAAGGCAGCACCACTATTGTTCTCACTCACTCATGTTCCCTTGTTGTGATGAACAAAAGTTTCAATGGCTATGCCCTGGCCGGGTGGTTCAGTTGATTGGAGCATCATCCTGTACATCAGAAGATTGTGGGTTCAATCCCTGGGAAGCAAAATGTTCAATGCTTCTCTCTCTTTCAAATCAATAAAAAAAGCATATCCTCAGGTGAAGATTTAAAAACAAAAGTTTAAAAAAAGTTTCAATGGATAGAGCACATAGGATTTGGATGTCAATTTTAAGTAAATTATTTGGTTTTAGTAGTTGTAACAGGAAGCCCCTCCATTATTGCATAATTTTCCAAGCAACTGAGTCCCCAAGCCAAAAAACTGCTGGCTAGGGATTGCCTCTGTTGCCACACTATTATGAATTAGGAAGGAAGCTTAATAAGAGCTTTCTTGCATGTTCTCTGCTGTCCTGGCATAGCCTTAAAAGGGTGTGGATGGTCTTTCAACAGCATTCCACATTAAGGCAAAAAGTAACCCTCACCCCCACCTACTGCCTTAAAAACTTACTAATGGATGTAATTAAAGAAATAGAAAAGGATGAAGCTATTAACCAGAGTCATGATACCTCTCCCTGCAAATTTAACAGTCCAACTTCCTCAACCAATAGTATTTTTTATTTTGATTTGATAAATCTTTATTGTTCAGATTACTACAATTGTTCCTCTTTTTCCCCCCATAGCTCCTCTCCACCCTGTTTCCACCCTACCCTCTGCCCTTACCTCCCCTGCACTATCCTCATCCATAGGTATATGATTTTTGTTCAGTCTCTTCCTGCAACTCCCACACCCCTTCCCCCTGAGAATTGTCAGTCCACTCCCTTTCTATGCCCCTGATTCTATTATATTCACCAGTTTATTCTGTTCATCAGATTTTATATTCACTTGATTTTTAGATTCATTTGTTGATAGACATGTATTTATTGTTCATACTTTTTATTTTTACCTTTTTCTTCTTCCTCTTCTTAAAGAATACCTTTCAGCATTTCATATAATACTGATTTGGTAGTGATGAACTCCTTTAGCTTTTCTTGTCTGTGAAGCTCTTTATCTGCCCTTCAATTCTGAATGATAGCTTTGCTGGGTAGAGTCATCTTAGTTGTAGGTTCTTGCTATTCATCACTTTGAATATTTCTTGCCACTCCCGTCTGGCCTGCATAGTTTCTGTTGAGAAATCAGCTGACAATCATATGGGTGCTCCCTTGTAGGTAATTAACTGTTTTTCTCTTGCTTCTTTTAATATTCTCTCTTTGTCTTTTGCTCTTAGCATTTTAATTGTATGTCTTGGTGTGGTCCTTTTTGGATTCCTTTTGTTTGGGATTCTGTGTGCTTCCTGGATTTGTAAGTTTATTTCTTTCATCAGGTGGGGGAAGTTTTCAGTCATTATTTTTTCAAATAGGTTTCAGTATCTTGCTCTCTCTTTTCTTCTGGTAGCCCCAAAATTGGGATGTTAGTATTCTTGAGGTTGTCCCAGAGGGCTCCTTACACTATCTTCACATTTTTTGATTCCTTTCTCTTCTTGCTTTTCCAGTTGAGTGTTTTTTGCTTTTTTGTATTTCAAATCTTTGACTTGATTCTTGTGTTCCTCTAGTCTGCTGTTAGGTCTCTGTATTATATTTTTTATTTCAGTCAGTTGGTCCTTTTTCATATCCTCAAGGGTTTTGTTAAATTTATCAAACTTTTCTAGGAAATTCTTGAAAAACTTTCTAATCGTGGTTTTGAACTCTGTATCCAGTCATTTGCTTTCCTCCATTTCTTTCATTTGTGATTTTTTTTCCCCGCATTTTCACTGCTTCCCTGAGTTGGTAGAGTAACTTTGTGTGGTAGGTATCCTATAGAGTTCAATAGCTCAGCCTTCTCAGTTACCTGAGGTGAACACTCTTGGTCACCCCTTTGTGGACTGTGTGCATAGCCTTGTTGTAGTTAAGTCTTGATTGTTGTTTGTATCACTGGGAAGAACTGACCTCCAGGCCAATTGGCTGTGAGGATCAGCTGTGTCTGTGCTGGGAGAACTTCTGTGCTGGAGACACCCTTATGAGACAAGACTTGGAAAATTGCAAAAGCCTCTGTGCTCAGCTTGGATGGGGTGGAGTCTCAGGGTGGAGCATACAGCCTTGGCTTCCAGTCAGCCCTACCCTATGAGGCCCCTGTGTCTTATTGTCCCTTGGTAATCACTGCAAGCACCTCTGAGAGAAAGCCACCCTCGTGTTTCACACGCTGCAAGACTGTCCAGTTTCTCCCCAAATGAGTCTGGGTTTCCAGAAACTCACCCAGAACTGGAGTTCAGTGCAATCAGGAGCTTCCATCTCCCTCCCACTTTAGAAAGCCAGTTGTGCACTCAGCCGCCCTTGCACTTAGCAGTCAGTCCTCTCTGCACGTGTGCACCACAGGACCTCTGCCTTCTGCAGCTCCCCTGAGTCTCAGTGTGCTTTCTCTTTTCCTGACAGTCCAGATTCCTC
This sequence comes from Lasiurus cinereus, assembly GCA_011751065.1. Taxonomy (NCBI): domain Eukaryota; kingdom Metazoa; phylum Chordata; class Mammalia; order Chiroptera; family Vespertilionidae; genus Lasiurus; species Lasiurus cinereus. Next base: position 24,418,293 of record JAAGEH010000016.1, on the reverse strand, counting down.
CTGAATGAGTCTGGTTTTCCAGAGTCTTGCCCAGGACTGTAGTTTAGCACAGTCGGGAGCTTCTGTCTCCCTCCCACTTTAGAAAGCCAACCACTCACTCAGCTGCCTGTCCTCTCCATGCACGTGTCTCCGTACCTCAGCCTTTTGCAGCTCCTCTGAGTCTCAATGTGCTTTCCTCTTTCCTTCTAGTTGTAAAATTTCCACTCAGCCAGCTTTCCTGTGATTTGGGATGGTGTCTGTTTTGTCTTTTAGTTGTCGTTTTGATATTGTTGTGTGAAGCAGCAGTTGAGGTGTTTATCTATGCTGCCATCTTGGTTTACCCCAACCAATAGTATTTTAACCAGAAAGAGGATATTACTTTACCAAGTTGTCTGATAGATCAGTGGGAATAGAAATATCTTCGTAGTTATTTCTGAATGAGAAAGTAATTATCCTTTTATTTATTTGTGGCCCTAGTGAATCCTCAAGAGTTAAAGTCAGATAAGGATGAAAGAAATATTTTTTTAAATTGCGCTGCAGGATGTTGCCCCAGCTAAGATGCATTTTGTAGGACAGCTCCCCCATCATCTTACTTAGATTATTGAGAATTTTTCTAGTCTAACAGGATCTCTTCTGGGTGTTTGCTTAGCTCTCTGGTATTGGTAATTCTAGTTCCCTATATTTCTTTAAGCAAAAAAAACCCCTAAATTTTATTCTTGGTAATTCTATTTGAGAAAGTGGGAAGTTTATTAAACTTTCCAATTAACCAAATTTCTGCTTTTGAGTTTTAACCATACTTACTAAGTGTTACTGTGATGTCAAAGAAGCTATTGATTCTGAAATAGTGGGCTGTGATTGAGTTAACTTAAAAAAAACACACACAAATACTGTTTGTCTATACTACTATAGACATTGTAGTAATAAATAATTGGTTTTATACTAGTTATTTCTATTCTGGAGGATATATTCAATGAATGTAATAGTCAAAATTTTAAAAATAAATGAGGACAAAGTAAGTGTAGATAAAGCAGCACTCAGAAAATCCTTTTGTAAGACTAAAAATAATTTTAGTGAGACTCAGTTAGACTCAACGGGTTTAAACTTCACTGTTGAAGGCATAATTCCTCCACTTGGCGGAATAAGCCCAGGTGAAAATTATTTCATTATATCCATTCTCATTTCCATTATCTTCTGGGACTTGCATCTGCATCTAGAAATAAACCCATGTACCAGCACAGAACACAGGCCATGAGCAGGGGTGGGTGGGTGGGGACAAGAGATTATAAGGACAAATAGAAAAGTTCAGTCTGGAGGGCAGTCATCAAATTAGTAGAGTTGGCCAAGAGATAAGCAATATCAAATAATAGCACCCCTGAGTAGGACATAACAGAATGGACATTAAGGAGTCTCCAGACAGCAAGGTCACCATGAAGGCCCAAGATTCAAGAACAGTGTCTTCTCAAGAGAGACAAAACTAAATGTGCAGAAGCAAAGGACACACAGTTATTTGAAACAAAACAGGATTAGTATTAGTTAAATATCAGTTATGTTCTCTCCGGCCTAAGAGTATGACTGGTTTTGGGAGCAGAGGTGGAGCTAAGGTGGAGATCAGCTGACCAGAGGTGGGGGTCCTAGGAGGCCTATTCACGAAAGGAGCTAAGTCATTTTGGTCAGAAACAAACCCACTGACTCTCAAAGATTAGTGTGCACAAGAATCACCTAGCTGGGTTGTTTAAAGGTCAGATTCTGAGCTCCACCCCAAACTCTGGGCCAATACATCTGGGGTGCAGCTCAGGAATCCGTGTTTTTACAACCACATCAAGTGATTCTGCAGACCCACATTTTGAGACTGACAGGAAGCACAATTTTTTCCACTAGATTGCAGCCTCAAGGATGAGGACAATTGAGTTAAGTTTTAGCCTACAAATAGAACAGTTAGAAATTGAGAACTTAAGAGGGCCTTCAACGTAACTGGACTTAGTGAATTATTAGTCAGAAGTGATCCCATTTCAGAAGTTTTGCATTTTTTAACAGCAGTGGCAGAACTGTAACTGCCACATGAGAGGCTTGAAATGTAACTAGGAATGTTTCACACCATTTAAAAATGTTAAGCATTCGAGAAGTTTTCCCCCTTGACTTTAAAAGCTGCACACTTGAAAATAAAAACACTTTTTTTTCCCTTCAAGTAAAAATAACATTTGTGTGGATGACAGAAAATTAAAACTTCAGATAAGCAAAAAATAATATTTTTAAACACCCATAATCTCACAACCCAGAGATAACCACAATTAACCTGTTGGTGTGTATCTTTCCAGCCTTTGCCTAGACAAATGTACTCCTATAGGGGCTTGTTTTTTTCCCTTTGTTTTGATAAATGGGATGGTACTGCCTAGAGAGCGAGCGGTGGTTGTTTTTTAAAGCTTTTGTTTTAGAACCAGGCTCTGAGATCACTCTATCCCTCCTAGACCTTGTGGTCTTCCATCTCTATTTCCCTTGGCATCTTGGCCTCATTCTTCTGTGTTGATTGGCTGTTAGTTTGTGACCAAAACTGAGTATTCTACAAATTAGTGGTAGATGCAACAACTTGCATAAATTTCACAGAATTGAGCCAAATGACAGAAGCCAGACACAGGAGTCCTGGCCGGTGTGGTGCAGTTGGTTGAGTGTCGTCCTACGCACAGAAAGACTGTTGGTTCGATTCCCAGTCAGGGCACATACTCAGGTTTTGAGTTTGATCCCCTGTCAGGGTTCGGGGGGGAGGCAGCCAGTCCATATTTCTTTCTCATATTGATGTTTCTTCCTCTCTCTAAAATCAATTTAAAAAACATATTTTTTTTAAAAAAGAAGCCAAACACAGGAATACATGCTGTATGATTCCATTTATACAAAACTCTAGAAAAGGCCCAATTCATTTATAGTGGCAGGAAATAGATGCATAATTGTCTGGGATAGAATGAAGGAGTTCACTGCAAAGGGAACCTTTGAGGATAATTAAAATATTCTATGTCTTTATTATGGTGGTAATTTTATGGGTACATATATTTGTCAAAATTCATTGAACTTAAGATAGGTGGGCTTTACTGTATATAAATTAGGCTTCAACAGTGTTGATTTACTTTACACTCATTTACTGTTCAAAATTTTGTGAGAGGGATTCTTTTTTTTTTTTTCTTGAGAGGGATTTTTAAAAATATATATATTTTATTGATTTTTTTCAGAGGAAGGGAGAGGGATAGAAAGTTAGAAACATCGATGAGAGAGAGACATCAATCAGCTGCCTTCTGCACATCCCCTACTGGGGATGTGCTTGCAACCAAGGTACATGCCCTTGACCGGACCTTTCAGTCCACAGGCTGATGCTCTATCCACTGAGCCAAACCAGTTCCGGCCAGAGAGTGATTCTTATTGGCTCAGTTTGAGTCTAATATCCACTCCGAGTCCTATCAGCCAAGGCTGGAGGCTGCTGGACAAGAAATAGATCGGTGTAGATTCCGAGCTCACAATAAGACTCCCTTCTCCAGAAACAGCCCTGAGACTCAGGAGTGGCCCCAGTGGGTGTGCCTGTGTTGTGGGACTCAGTCCACCTGCCACGGCTGGCTGGTGCTGGGTGGACACATGCCAGGCAAATCATTCCCCAGGTTGCCAGTAGGCAGGTTGGTTCTCTTGGAGAATAGGGTCAACACGCAGAGAGCAACAAGGCAGAACAAAGTGCTCAAAGAAAGGATTTATCTGCAGAGTCAAGTGGATGTGGAATGGGAAGGTCTAAATGCTCAAAGTCAACCACCCGCTAGAGAAAATTCCAAGGATGAGGCTTGATCTGAGTAGTTTATCAGAATTGCCAGAAGCAGGTGCAAGTGAAGAGAGCAGTCTCCACAGCCAGAGGAGCACATGCAGACATGCCATTTAAGTGGCCTGTGGGAGCTCAGACATAGGTGGCAGTTCACTTATCCATATTTCAATGCATGTTTACTGAGCACCTACTGTGCCCCTGAAGATGTTCTAGATGCTGACAATATAGCAGTGAACAGGGCAGATGAGGTTTCTGCCACAATGAAGCTTACATTGTATTAAAAGGAGGAGATAGGCAATAACCAAACAAACAGGAAATAGAAACATGGAAATTCTAGAAAACAACACATTGGATGAAAAAAAACACACACTGTCATGGGATTCTGGCTTCAGCATAGAGCAGGCCACTTTAAACAAAGAAATCAGGAAAGGCTTAGCAAAAGAGGTAGTATTTGTGTTAACATAAGAAGGAGCCTAGGCAGCTGGACCAGATTCCACAAAGGCTCAGAGTTGTGAAGGAGCTTGGAGTGATTGAAAAAGAGAAAGGAAAAGCAGGTAAATAAGTGAATCCAGAAAGGAGAGCTGAAACAGGAGATGTCAGAGAGATCAGCAAGGGCCAGAGCCCCAGGGGATTGTAGACCAGGGGGTGGGGTATGGTTTGTGCTGCAGATGATGGGAAGACATTGGACTATAAAGAGGATGTTTCCATTTTTGAAAGTGCCCACCAGCTATTATGCTGAAAGTAGAGTATAGGAAGGCAATTGAAGCAGGGAGACCAGATGAGAGATCACAATAGTTAAGTCCTATTGGAGAGCAGCAGACACATAAAGATTTGAGCTATGCATAACATCAGGAGCTGAAAAAAATTAAAAACAGGTGTTGGACAGAGTGTAAATGTATAGACTATGAACAAAACAAGGTCACATGGCACACAAGCTAGTAAGCCAGCTTAAAACAAAATGTAGACAGCCCAGAGGCTTGGGAGGCCGAGTGATGCTGATGCCCTCAGTGCCCAGAAGCCCACTGCTGAAGTAGGAGAACCCCTCCTCCATTTTTGTCACATTTTATGTCACCTGGGCCTCAAAACATTGTGGCTTGTGCCCTGATGTTTCAGATTTTTTTAGGGACAACATTCTTTCGGCATCTACAGAAACCCCTCTCTTCCTAGCACTCAGATCCACACTGTCCTCCCAAGACCCTGTCCTCTTGTGTGGGCAAATGTTCATGTACAACAACTCGTATGAATGGAGTCTCAAATCCGACTCCTTTGCAACAACCCCTCATGGGCATAATACATGTCTATGTAGCCCTGTGATGGACACAGCTTAGGTTCAAGCCCAGTCTGCTTTAGCTGTATTATTTTAAATCTCCCCAATTAAGCTTCCTATTAAGACCCTATTAGTAAAATTGATTTGGTTAATCTAAACTCAAAGTAAGTACTTAAGCAGCAGTACTCCTAATCTGAGCTTTCTGTTGGACTTTTGAACATTTTTCTTCAATTTGGAAAAACAAAGAGACAAACCAAAGAATAAGAAAGAAAACATGCTATTATAATCTCAAACACTGAGTGCCCAAACACCGAGACATCGATCCTCTTCCCACCAAATGTTACTCTTCCCACCCTTCCTAGTATCTGAGCCAATACTAATAGAAGGATTATTAATCAGTATTCTTAAATTATCCAGGATTAGATTATTAGAAATTAATTCACCTACTCTTCTAGTCAAGGGTCTGTTGGCTGCTAGAATCAAAGGCTCATACCCAGAAAAAAATTAAACATGGGCTCAAAGAAGAATGGAAACTGAAGTCCTTTTTTGTCATCTTCTCTTTCCCAACCCGCCTCCTTGTATGTGTATCTAACCCACTCTCTTTCTGGCTGGCTTCTTCTGCTTGCTCATTGTCTCCATTCCCTCATTTCTTAGGCATGCACTTGACCCATTGGAGTCACTAAACTTTAACTCTTTATAACTTTCCAGAATCCCAGCCTCCACCCTCCCACCCCAACCATCCTAAATGCTCCCAAGGAGGAACTTAGTGGCACAGCTTCTATTTTTCAGCCAGATCACAAGTCATGGGTGTCTGTCCAGGCTAGGAAATAGCTGCCGTTGGGTCTGAGGTCTGTCTCTGATTATATAGGTGTGGCCAGGGTGCTCAAAGTCACACGGTACTTGACATGATTATTCAGGGGCAGCTGGATCTAGGGACAGCAGTGCCTTGGAAGAGGGAATAGATAAACAGACACCCTAAAATATATTTGAGTACATTCTTTCCATCCCAGGACTCAGTGGCCCAGTCATAACTGTTCTGTTCCTATGCTGCTCCCAAAGTCTCCTTGCTAGTAATAAAACCCAGGACCCAGGACTTCCATGGGTGTTTCTCCCCAGGCATTTAGCTGACCCTGAGTCACCATTCTCCCTCTAGTTCTCACCTTTATTCCTTCAGTCTAGAGTTATAGAAGTGCTTCTCACACTTTTGTTAAAATGCCTAGTCTTATTCAGTCTGGCTGCAGTGAGACCTGAGATTTTTGTGTTTCTAACAAGCTTCCAGGTGGTGCCAATACTTCTGTCCAAAGACCTCACTTGGACTCAGTCTGTTTCCAGTTCTTTAGTTCTAATTTGGTTTACTTCTTAAGTGGTTTGTTGTTTTTAAGGCCCTAGCCCTGGCACAATGGGAAAGCATCAAGCTGTACATACAAATTATGTAAAAGCTAGAACCTGATGGCAAGAGACATGAAATAAACTGTCCTTTACGTACAAGACAATGGGGAAGGTTTTACTTCTTAGAATTCCAGAATAGCTCTTCCCCAAGAAAAAAGTTGTCCATGTAGAGGACTGGACCACACTTCCAGGAAGCTCCCACTAGGACCACTCCTAACATTTCCAAAGCCCATGTGGAGGCCCACAGACTGTATGCCTAAATATTTAAAAGTCATAAATCAGGTGACCAAACTGCTAAATAAAATGTGCGCCATCCTCCTATCTTGACAAATATATCTTCGAGATAAGAATATTTAAAAATACATGTAAACTATAGTTTTATATAAGCAAATCCCCCAAAGATGATGGGATTTAATTATTAACACTGCTCTAAAGTATGGCAAAATGAAGTATTCTTGTTTATGCAACAGATTGGGGGAAACATAAAGACCTCAGGAGACTTTATATTGGACTCAAGTAGGCCAGGTAGGCCACTAATCCCAGGGTGACACATTTCTCTTTTGATGGCCTTTCTGCTCGAGAGAGGTAGCTTGGCCTTTTGTTGTCTGACACACATGTCTTGTACCCTCAATTCTTCAATGGAGCGATAGCAGGAAGCAGAAATGACCACAGATCACAATTCCAACTTTAGCTTAGCAAACTCACATAGGAAGTAAGAAAAAGTGTGCTGTAGGTAATGTCAGAACAGGTAGGACCAATCATGGAATTGAAGCATGTAAAAATTAAGTGACAGTGGCAAGAACCTTCCAGGGAAACACTAAGAAGCTTTCTTTAGATGAATCCCAGATGCACTCTGAGGTCTGTGGCAGTGCGGAATTCTGACACTCCTCTTGAGACTTGGTTCATAAGAGCAGTCACATGGGCCAGTCCATCATGGACTTGACCTGATTTGTGGTACTTCACTTATCAAATAGAATCTCATTTTATCTACATCTTTCTATTAATGCCACTTAATTTGAATTCACTGGGAGCAGTTGCTCCTCCCCCCACCCCACCCCCGCACCTCGATTTTGATTACCAAGCAGATGGAACTTTACCAACTTCAAAACAGCAACTAGGTGCAGAGCTGACCCCAGATCAATGTTCTGCCTGCAGTGCATCCTATCTAAAAGATGCCTGCTGTTTCTTCCACTCCTTAGATTATTTTGCTTATTAGAGTCTGGCATTCCCAGGGAATCTGAGGGCTGGTGAGAACAAAAGCAAACAAGATACTCTTAAAAACATTCCCTGTTCTTTTGACCTTTAAGGGACATGTAGGAAAATGGAAAGACTTGCTCTGCTTCCTGAGAAAACTATAGTAAAAGGAACTTTCAGCTGGGTATTGTTTTTGGGATGGGTTCAAATTTCTCTAAGCTGATTTTTTTCCTAACAGGAGTAAAGAAATCCAAAGATTATCTTAACAAAAATAGAGGCAATGCTACCTTGTCTCTCTGTGTGCAGTTAGATTACAATAGTTGTTTATTTTTTATTTTTTAAAAATATATTTTATTGAATTTTTACAGAGAAGAGAGAAGGATAGAGAATTAGAAACATCGAAGAGAGAAACATCTATCAGCTGCCTCCTACACACCTCCTATTGAGGATGTGCCCGCAACTAATGTACATGCCCTTGACTGGAATTGAACCTGGAGTTCTGCAGGCCGACACTCTATATACTGAGTCAAACCAGTCAGAGCTATTTTTAATTTTTTTTGAGTAAGCCTTTTCTCTAGATATGTTCCAAACCCCAAAACCTTATGAATATCTGATTTTAATTTAAAAATCTTTTCAGTAGATTAGAAAAGAAAAAAAAAGTAAGAATTTATGAGTATTTTTAGATAAAATGGTGGCTTTGAATGTTAAAATCTACTTCCATCCCACTGGGCATGCCCAGTTACTGAAAGGAATGAAATAGTAAAAGAGCATCCATTAATGCTACAACTAGGAAAGGATATCATCTGGATTTTAGAAATGTGAGGAATTTCTAATGGGCTGTAACAGACAATCTGCATTGAAGGAAGAGCTTAGTATATCTTGACTCTCCTTCCCCTAGGAGGCAGAGTCCTAGAATAATTAATGGACATGCTGGATCCACCAATATCTCTTAAAGAGGAAAAAGAGTTACAAGTGACTACCCTGTTGAGAAGGGGGAAGTCCCTTCCTGAGTTGGTAGCTATAACAATAGGCTAGGCTGGACCTGGGACCTGGGGCCCCCAGGCTAGTCCTATGGCCAGCAAAGGAAGTTGGCCCAGGTTCATCATCAAACACCTATAATCACTGTGTCTGCCCATCAGCTTAAACCCTGAGGCTTTCCTTCTTATATTGAGGATCAAAGAGACCTACAAGTTAAGATTGGAGAAGATCATAGTAGTGTCTGAGAAGGGTGATTGAGGGGAAACAGTATTGGGATCCCAAGAGAATCTTTTACTCTGTTTCAGGGTCTTATAGGGCATTTAGATAAATCTCTCAGTTTTCAAAGGTGGAAGCACAGCAAAACAACCCAATATGGGAACCATGAAAATATTCTGTATCATAAAGGGAAGAGAATATAGAACTCAAGAGGAAAACCATACTGCTAAATAAGATGAAGAATAATGTACTGGACAGGAAACAATATTACTTTATGAGCTAAATATACAATTTCTCAAGAGGTATGAGGTGTCTTTGTTTAAGAACATATCTTGTAAAGCATGACTGGTTTTGAAGATGAAGCCTTTTAGGCATAGTCAAGATGGTCTGGTGAGCAAAAAGATCAAGAGATTAAAAAAGAAATGAACCAGAATTGAGGGGTGGAGGGGGGTTGGAGCAGATCAGAATGGCGATGATGTAGGGAAAGTTTGAGGGGAAAAAGAGCTAGAAGTTCAACAACCTCGAGGAGAAAGTAGGCTCTGAGTGGAGAAGAGAACAAGCATCACACAGGAGAAACAAATGAGCTCTTGATGAGCAGAACAGGAAACTGGAGCAAACTGTGACCACAAAGAACCCGTAGAAATCTTGTGTGTGACATTGGACTGCCCACAGAACCTGCAATAGGTTAGTCTAGTGGTCAGCAAACTCAGTCAACAGAGCCAAATATCAACAGTACAACGATTGAAATTTCTTTTGAGAGCCACATTTTTTAAACTTAAACTTTTTCTAATACCACTTCTTCAAAATAGTCTCACCCAGGCCATGGTATTTTATGGAAGAGCCACACTGAAGGGGCCAAAGAGCCACATGTGGCTCGAGAGCTGCAGTTTGCCAACCATAGGGTGAGTCCATGGTCATCTGGATCCCAGGGACATGGTTGATTCAGGCTGACATCAGAGTTATAGTTGAAACCTGAAGTAAAGTTTAGATGATAAATTTCATTGTGATTCTAACAAAATTAAAATATGGACTCTGCAAAACAACTGAAAATGTTCTCCAACAGTAAGTAGACTGACATGAAGACATGACTAAGTGAGAGGCAGAGGCCGGCACAATAGTTTTCAAAATGGGAATCCTACATAATAAAAGAGGAATATGCAAATTTGGCCAGGACCCTCTCTCTGTAATAGTCAGGACTACTCGGCTGGGGGTGGGGGGGCGGGCGGGGGAGGGAAACCTGAGGCCAAGACATAAGCATGTGGTGCCTCCTCTGGAGTTGGAGAGCTTATGACTGATGGGCTCCAGTCCTCCTCCAACAGCCCTTTCCAGCAGGCATGGGGTTGCTGAGACCCAGGCCGGGCCTCTGGCCACAGATCCATAGCTTCTTGGAGACCGACTCTACCAGGCCACCCAGAAGCCATGTAGCTGGGCCTCCGGGTGCCCGTTCAGATGTGACACAGAGAGAAGGTGCTGGAGGAAATCCAGAGAATGGGATGTGGGGGTTCAAGACTCACTTCCTTTGGGCTTTGTCCTTCTTGGCCTTGGTCCTTTTCTTTCAGGCTCTTTCAGGCCTGGAGCACAAGCACTGCAGGAGAGAGGGATGGATGAAGGCAGAATGTGGAAGAAAGGAGGTGACCAGGTGAGGGTGGAGACCTAGCAGAGGCGTAAGGCAGACTGCTGGGCCGCCTGAGTGGTGGCTCCTCGCCAGAGGCAGCGGCAATCTCTGTGGCTTTGGTGAACAGAGGGGCCACACCATCCCTCTATGAGGACAACCCACACAGGTGCTGCCTTCACCAACAGGCTCTGGGCAACATCTGCAAATGTGACTGCAACCTCTAACATTCTGGGCAAAGAACTGACCCTGTGTCCCTCTGGGTACCAGGCTTGCTAGGAGTGTGTTGCCACCAATGCCACAGATCAAAGGCAAAAACCTGGTGAGGCGGGGTGCACCGGAGGGAGCTCAGGCAGGAGCAGGGGGCCGGTCAGCCTGGCAGGGAACAAGGAACATGGAAGGACCCCCAGCTGGAGGGGTGCTGATCCACAGCCCTGAGGCGGGGGTTGACGGGGCGGCGATGCCACCTCAATGGAGGAGTGCTGCACTGCAGGGTATCCCACTGACTGACTTAAGAGTGGAACTCCTGCCTTGGCCCAAAAGCAAGCCCAGGCCCTACCCCAAGCAGGCACACTCCTGCCTGGTGAGTGCAAAGCCTACCACCTGCTCCAGGGGAGGGGGGGGCAGTAAAGAATGGGGTGGGGACGGGGGCGGGGGAGAGGAAAGAATGTGGAGTGTCCTGAAGAGGTGCTTGAGAACTGTGAAGAGGTGCTTGAGAACTAGGTTGGAAGCCTGATGGGAAGGTTTGTTCTATTTGCCCCGTGGCTGCCCCTTAGGGAAAGGCAGACATTTGGCCTCAGTTTCCTGGTCTGTAATATGGATTAAGCATGTCCCAGTACCTTCCCTGAGCTTTGAGGGCCAATTGAGATACTATATAAAGAAAATGAGGGAAGAAATGAGAAAAAAAGGAAGGACGAGCAACACAAAAGGAAGATTGGAAGGAACCTGTAAACCCATTGTCACTGAAATAGGAAATATAGTGAATAGTGTTGTAATGATGGTATGATGTTAGGTGAGTACTGGAAATATCAGGGAACACTTTGTAAAGTATATGATTGTGTAACCACAATTCTGTAACTAATATAAAACCTGAAACCAATATAAAATAATATTGAATGTAAAGAAATGCAAATTGGAATGAAATTTTTATAAATTTCAAAGTTTAAAAAATATATATTTTATTGATTTTTTACAGAGAAGAAGGAAGAGGGCTAGAGAGTTAGAAACATCAATGAGAGAGAGACATTGATCAGCCGCCTCCTGCACGCCCCCCACTGGGGATGTGCCTGCCACCAAGGTACGTGCCCTTGACCAGGAATTGAACCTGGGACCCTTCAGTCCGCAGGCCGATGCTCTATCCACTGAGCCACACCTGTTTCGGCTCAAAGTTTAAATAAAGGCTGTAAAGGAAGGAAGGGAGAGAATAAAAATAGTGTTTTTCATTTTACCACGTTATTGTCTTTTCAGTACATAAAAAAAGACAGTTGTCTTTTCTAAGTCATTATCTCATTTGATGTTCAGGGCAACTTAAAGAGAAGATAATTATTCCCTCCACTATTCAAAGAAAGGAAATCTTGGTGTCTGGTCCCAATGATTCAATCATCAAGCCCTTATTGTAAAGCAGGGTTAGTGAAATTCTCTGTGAAGGGTCATATCTATACTGATAAAAGCCTTGGGGGTGACCAGGCCCCCAGGGGAAGGCAGTTGGGGCAATCAGGCCAGCAGGGGAGCAGTTAGGTGTCAATCAGGCCAGTAGGGGAGTGGTTAGGGAGCAATCAGGCTGGCAGGCAGAAGCAGTTAGGGACAATCAGGCAGTCAGGCAGGCGAGCAGTTAAGAGCCAGCGGTTCTGGATTGTGTGAGGGATAGGCCCTAAATTGGCAGTTGGACATCCACTGAGGGGTCCCAGATTGGAGAGGGTGCAGATCAGGCTGAGGGACAACTCCCCTATGCATGAATTTCCTGCACCAGGCCACCAATTGGATAATAAAACAATATAAATACAGGGTGGAACAAAACTGACGTATAGTTGTTCGTATGGAAAATAATGCAATAATTAATAAATCAAAAATTAACAGTGCTTTGGGTACTCTCAACTGTAAACCTACTTTTGCCCCACCTTATATATTAAAACAATAGAATGGAATTTGAAAATACAGAAAGCAATAGTCTCTAGACTCGACAAGATAGAAAACTGAGTCCATAATATGGAGGCCAAACTCTTCCTAAAATGCAGAGAGAAAAAGGTTCAAAATAATAAGAGAGAAGATGGTGAATATAGAAAACCGAGTGAAGATAAAAATTCAGAGTTAAAGCTGTTGCTGAATCAAAACAATATTACCACAGACCTAAAATCAAGGATATAATTAAACTCTACTAAATTGGAAACAACAACAAAAAAGAGCCTCTAGCCAAAACCGGTTTGGCTCAGTGGATTGAGCATCAGCCTGCAGACTGAAAGGTCCCGGGTTCGATTCAGGTCAAGGGCATGTATGTTGGTTGCAGGCACATCCCCAGTGGGGGGCGTGCAGGAGGCGGCTGATCGATGTCTCTCATCGATGTTTCTAATTCTCTATTCCTCTCCCTTCTTCTCTGTAAAAAATAAGTAAGATAAAATAAAATAAAAAAGAGCCTCTATGTGTAAATTTATAGGGCATGCTAGGTAAAATTAATGCGAAGATACCAAAATTTAAACCCATCCTGACAGCCATTCCTGATTTAAAAAGCAAGCAAAAACTATTATATTAAGAATTAGATGGCTGCTTCTTTGAATTACCATAAATTAGTATCTTAATGGTTAATACTTGGGGTGTACCCACTAATATTAGGCTACAGCCATCACCAGTAGTGTTGAACATTGGTCCCAAAATTTCAGAACAACAAGAAAAGAAGTAACAGGAATATTAGATAGGCATTAAATTTATTGTCATTTGCCTATCATATGATCACTTACATTAAAAAGACAATTAAGGAGTCCAGTTATAAAATAAGTATATAAAAAATCAATGGCTTCTACATGTTAGTTTAAATCACCTGATTATATAATATATGTATAATATATATGTATTATATTAATAATAGCAACATAAATAGAAATAGAAAAACCTCAAGCCTTAATGAAGGACATCAAATGAGCAAGATAAGCCATGTTCCTTAAGGGGAAATATTGAATATTGTTAAGAAGCTGTCCTTCTTAAATAAAGTTATCACTTCAATTAAAGTGACAAAGGAATTTTTTTTCTTAGAACTTGACAAGATATCTAGAAAAATAGCCAAATAAGAAATTGAGGGGCATCATCAAGCTCAGGACTTGCACTGCAGACCTTAAATTGCATTCCGATGCTACACTAACTTAGGCAGAGTTGCCATGGTAAAAATACAGGCAGCTTCATGCGTGTGACACTCAAAACATGAAAAGGTGAAGGCTCTAATTTTTATTTTATTTTATCTTATTTTTTTTGAAAAATATCTTTTATTGATTTTTTACAGAGAGGAAGGGAGAGGGATAGAGAGTTAGAAACATCAATGAGAGAGAAACATCCATCAGCTGCCTCCTGCACGACCCCCATGGGGATGTGCCCGCAACCAAGGTACATGCCCTTGACTGGAATCGAACCTGGGACCCTTCAGTTTGCAGGCCGATGCTCTATCCACTGAGCCAAACCGGTTTCGGCTAGGCCCTAATTTTTTTAAATGAGCAGTCTACAAAAGAAGGATTGCATTAAAAATATAATAATAGTCTACAAAAGAATTGCATTAAAATATAATAATAGTCTACAAAAGAAGGATTGCATTAAAAATATAATAATAGTTTTTAATGCAAAATAAAACAGTATGTCTTTTTCACCTAATTAACTGAAAAGCAGGAAAGACTGTTGCTGAGAGTTTGGGGAGAGAAACCCTCTCAGATACTGCTGGTGGGAGTAAAGACCCTGCCCTCTTTTCTTTTTTTGTCATGGCACTTTGATTTCTCTACAATAAACCCTTGCTCCTTCTCTCATAACCTTGTGCTTCAGGTGGGGCTGAGTTAACTCCCCAATACCTTCACTCGATCCAGGGATAGGCAAACGACTCTTGCTTGGACAAACATGAAACTTTCGGTGTAACCATTGGAAAAGAAAGTTCTCTTTCTACTGTGGTTGCTAAAGTGCTGGATTATAGATGAAATTTACATATTTTCTAGGACCTGGAGAGAGCACAGCTCAGAGATAGAGCAAGACAATGTTCGGATAGCATTGTTTGAGGCCCAGATTTAGCCATTCCTGAAATAAGATATGCCATTCTCACCCCGCAGGTCCTAGCTGCCAGGGCTGACCAGCAGCCCCTGAGTGATGGATGAACAGATTACTTCAACACGGTTTCACTGTGAAAGAGAAAGCTAAGGGACGCTCTGACTGGAGGAGCCAGGCAACCTCGATTGTCTGCCTCATTAGGTTTTCATTGGAATTTTTATCTTTACATACAATCAGTAAGGTGAGGAATCTTGGGAGGACACATGTGTTTACATTGTCCTCTAGGCAAGGGCATCCAGGGATTAAGCATATGGATTTTAGTAAACACCTAGGGGTCTGTGCATATACAGACTTGTTTGGAAAGGTCAAGGAATAATTAGGGGCACTTCTGACACTCCCCTAAGTCAGAATTCCAATAAGCAGGGCAGGCGGCCTTCCACACACTTCCCTTTTCTTGGAATATCCTCCTCACAAACTTTTCAACCAAGGCTCATGCTTCCCCACACTAGCCATATGGGCCAATAAATTCCTTTTGTTGGAGGTGGAACTTCCTAATCTGGTTTCCGGTAGCTGTTTGTCACTTTAAACATTTTGACTAATACATCTATCAATTCTGAAATTCCCTTTCTAGGAAATAGGCTGAGATAAGTCATTAGAAATATGCACAGAGTTTAATGTATAAGGCTGAGTTTATCATGGAGTTATTTATAAAAGTGAAAAGTTGAAAACAACAGGATTTGGTCAAATAAATTATAGTTTATCCACAAGATGAAAAACATGATCACTGAAAATAATAATCTAGAAAATTAGTTAAGGAAATTTTTTTATCCTCACCTGAGGATATGTTTATTGATTTTTTAGAGAGAGAGAGAGAGAGAGAGAGGCCAAAACATTGATGTGAGAGAGAAACATTGATTGGTTGCTTCCCGTTGGCATCCCAACCTCTAAATCTGAGGGTGCTGCCAAAACCGGTTTGGCTCAGTGGATATAGCATCGGCCTGCGGACTGAAAGGTCCCAGGTTCAATTCCGGTTAAGCGCATGTATCTTGGTTTCGGGCACATCCCCAGTAGGGGGCATGCAGGAGGCGGCTGATCTATGTCTTTCTCTCATCAATGTTTCTCTCTCTCCCTTTCCCTTTTTCTCTGTAAAAAATCAATAAAATATATATATTTTTAAAAACTTATAAAAAAATAAATAAATACATCTGAGGGTGCCCTGACTAAGAGTCAAACCCACAATCTTTGGTATACAAGACAACACTCCAACTAACTGAGCCACCTGGCCAGGGCAATTAAGTAAATACTTTTACAATACTCCAGTTAATACTTTTTTTGTGTGTGCTTATATGTTTTTCTCAACTTTTTCATAAAGAGCAAATATTATGTCTACCAGAGGCTCAGTGCACAAAATTCATGCATGAAGGGGGGGATCCCTCAGCCTGGCCTGCACCCTCTCCAATCCAGGACCCCTTGGGAGATGTCTGACAGCCAGTTTAGGCCTAATCCCATAGGGGCCTAAACTGGCAGTTGGACATCCCTCTTGCAATTGGGACCGCTGGCTCCTAACCACTCACTACTTGCCTGCCTGCTTTATCTCCCCAAACTCCTCTACCTGCCTCTCTGATCTCCCCTGCCAGCCCAATCAAAGCCTAAATGCTCCCCTGATCATCCCTAACAGCCCTCCCCTGTAGGTCTGGTCCCCCGCAGCTGCCTTTCCCTGCAGGCCTAGTTGCCCCCAACTGCCCTCCCCTGCAGGCCTGGTTGCTCCCAAATGCCCTCCTCTGCTATCCTGGTCACCCCTAACTGCCCTCCTTTGCTGGCCTGATTGCCCTCAATTGCCCTCCCCTGCCAGCCATCTTTTGGCAGCCATCTTGTGTCCACATGGGAGCAGCCATCTTTGACCACATGGGGGCATCCATCTGGTGTGTTGAAGTGATGGTCAATTTGCATATTACTCTTTTATTAAATAGGATTAGATGGAAAAGAATAAAAGTATATTTTTAAAAATCTATGATCAGAGCAAATTACACATGCCACTGGTTTGAACATTCTTTCTCCCATTTTGATTTTTATCTCCATTCAATCTCCTTTATTATTTTGAAATCCATCTCACCCAAGTACATAACCCTGCAGGAGGGTGACTATTATTTCTATGTTCTGTCTAGTAACTAGCACATTGTGGACATTTAGTAAAATAATTGTAATTGTACTGGGCAAGTACTCTTTTTGGTAATTTTGTTGTACTATTAGGCCCAACATGGTAAAGTGAAACACACATACAGTGGTGCCTCGAGATACGAGTTTAATTCGTTCCGTAACCTTGCTCATATATCAAGTTGCTCGTATCTTAAAGCAAATTTCCCCATTGAAATCAATTGAAATGCTGTTAATCCGTTCCAGCCCCCAAAATGCCACCCCAGTTGTTCTTGTTACGTGTTTTTGAATAAGAAAAATGTATTTATAAATGACAAATATTGTATAAAAACATAATAAAAGAGAATGTAAAGGATTAAACTGGTTTTATAAAGTGTATTTACCTACTCATTACACTCTTAATGCTACACTTTATCCCTAAATTGAATGTAACTTAACTAATCTTCACTGAACTTAATTGCTACTGGTCTTTGCATTTTTGGCCGATTTCAAAAAAACACGTGTCCAACGAGGTTTGCCTCTTCCTCCCTTTCAGAATGTTTCTGAAATGGGTGAGGCAAGTTTCATTGAACAGCTCCGATGCACGACCAGTAGCAACTTTTTCGGGGTGTTTCTTTTCCACGAAGTGTGACACCCTCTCCCACATTCCTAAGATCTCCTTTATCTCACTTGTAGAGATCTCCTCCACCTCTGGCTCCTCCTCTAAACCAATTTCTTGGAGAACCTCTGCATGCTGCCGAGACTACAACTCTTGTAACTCCTCCGTGGTGAGTCCCAGAGAGTGCTCCTCGAGGAGCTCATTCACATCTCTCTCATCCACCTCCAGGCCCATAGATTTTCCCAGAGACACTATCTCCTCCTCCACTGGCACTTTGGGTTCGAATCCTTCGAAGGTCCTTTCGGCAACGGCCTCAGGCCACAGCTTCTTCCATGCAGAGGTCAAAGTCCTCATTTTAACACCCAGCCAGGCCTGATCAATAATTCTGAGGCATATCACGATGTTAAAGTGGTTCTTCCAGAACTCTCGAAGGGTGAGGTTTGTGTTCTCTGTCACCTCAAAGCAGCACTGAAAGAGCTGCTTCATGTACAGCTTTTTAAAATTAGAAATCACCTCCTGATCCATGGGCTGCAGGATAGGAGTGGTGTTGGGAGGTAGGAAGACAACCTTTATAAACTTGAACTCTTTGAGGAGTTCATCTTCGAGGTTCGGTCGGTGAGCAGGAGCATTGTCGAGGACGAGGAGGGCTTGCATGGTTAAGTTGTTTTCCTGTAGATATTTCTTAACAGAAGGGCCAAAAACCAGGTTTACCCACTCCACAAAGAACTGCCTGGTGACCCATGCCTTCGGGTTTGCCTTCCACATAACTTGTAGTTTATCTTTTAAAATCTTATGTGACTTAAAGATTCTGGGGTTTTCTGAATGGTATACGAGCAGAGGCTTGATCTTGCAGTCGCCACTCGCATTGGCGCACAGTGCGAGAGTTAGCCTATCCTTCATGGGTTTGTGGCCTGGCATCGCCTTCTTCTCTGCCGTTCTATAAGTCCTATTCGGCATCTTCTTCCAGAAAGGCCCTGTCTCGTCACAGTTGAAGACCTGCTGGGGGATATATCCTTTGGCTTCTATCTGTTTGGAAAAAGTTTTGAGGTAATCCTCAGCTGCCTTCACATCCAAACTTGCTGCCTCACCATGCCTGACGATGCCAGACCTTTTCCTGAAGTTATCAAACCAGCCTCTACTGGCTTTAAATGAGTCTTTCGATGCTTCGTCCGTGGAAGTGCGCGGGGTCTGCTCCAGCAAATCACCGTAATTGCTCGTGCCTTCTCGCATATGATGCCCTGTGTTAATGTATCTCCTTTTAAGCTGCTTCTCCGTCACCCACACCATCAGTAGATTCTCCATCTTTTCATGGAGAGAGCTACGGAACTTAGAAATTATTGTAATGCCCTTAGCTGGCATTATACCCTTTATCGACTCCTTCTGTTTAAGCACAGTGCATATCATTGAAGTACTACGCCTGTATTGCCTCGCCAAATCAGCCACTCGCACACCTTGCTCATATTTTTCTATGATTTCACACTTTAATTCAGTAGACATCATCCTCTTCTGAGCACTGACCTTTCCACTCGCTTTCTTCGGACCCATGGTTATAAAAAGAAATGTGATAAAGTATGTAAATGCACAAAAGATGCTTCGACAACGAGGTAAACAAGCACACTGACTGAGGCGTGGGAAACTATGAGATGGTCGAGTCGTGGTAAACTGGTGGGTCGTGTGCAGCCGGTGGATCCGCGAGATTACTTAAATGTTGCTCGTATTTCAAAGCAAAAAATTGCTCACTCGACAGCTCGTATCTCAAAAATCTCGTATGTTAGGGTACTCGTATCTCGAGGTACCACTGTATTCAAGTCATCCAAGAAAGCTCAGACCCTCTGTCTTCCTCACCTTTCCTATCAAATTTCCGCCTCAGCAAGATATTTATCTCAACCCAACACTTGATTTCATTTATGCATACTCAGTCCTGGGGTAGGGTGGACCTGGGATGGTAATGGGCGCAAAGGGTCTTCTATTCTTATCATTTTATTTATTTTTATTGCTATAAAAAACAGAAGCTACATAGTCCTGTTGTTTATCAGAAGCAACTCCAGTTGTATCAGAGGCTGCATTCACAGGCATCCTGATCCAGTAAGGCCTAGGCATCTCTTTAGAAAAAGAACACCCTAAATATAATCTCCTGTGCTGTCTAGTATGGTACTCTCTAGCCACATGTGGCTATTTAAATTTAAATAAAGTATAATTTAGTAAAAATTAAAAGTTAATGCCTCAGTCACACTAGCCATACTTCAAGGGCTCAATTAGCCACCCTTGGCTGGTGGCTTCCACATTGCACAGCTTAAATACAACCTTTTCCAGTATTGTAGAAAATTCTATTTGGTCTAGAAAATCCTTTTACTCTCCTTCCTAGTGGAAAGGAAAACAAAGGAAGGTAGTTGTTGGGGTAATGTGTTAGCCATGAGCAGAGATGGTAAATATTCCTTTTCCTGGCAGTACAACAAGGAGATTCCTTTGCCTAAACTTTCTGTACTCAGTTGACTTTGGATGCTTGGGGTCTTTATCAGAATTTGTTTTAGGAAGAAAGACAAGAAGGACTTTAGAGGGAAAAATCTTGTACCTAAGTCAGAGAGACTTCTTTGCCAAGATTCTTTGCTATTTTTAATTTTTAATCCAATCTATTTAGAAATCCCAGGAGGGGATTTGGTGTTTGCTTTTTGGGTCAACAGGAGTCAGTATTTTCTCAGGCCCTCTGCCTACTAGCTACTTCTCCAAAATGTCAAGAAGCTTGTTTCTTCCCTGACCAGTGTGGCTCAGTTGATTGTCGTCCAGAGTACCGAGAGGCTACCAGTTCAATTCCCAAAGATTGAGTTGCAGGCTCAATCCCCAGTAGGAGGCATGCAGGAGGCAGCCAGTCAATGTTTCTCTTTCTCCCTCTCCTTTCCTTTCTCTCTCTCAAATCAATAAAAACACATTACCCCTGGGTAGTTTGGCTTAGTGGATAGAACATCAGCCTGCAGACTGAAGGGTCCCAGGTTCAATTCCAGTCAAGGGCACATCCCTGGGTTGTGGGTTCGATTCCCAGTAGGGGGCATGCAAGAAGCAGCTAATCAATGATCCTCTCTCATCATTGATGATTCTATCTCTCTTCCCTCTCCCTTCCTCTCTCAAATCAAAAATATATTAAAAAACAACAACACATTAAACACAAGAAAAGCTTGTTTCTTATTTACCATTTTTAACTATTGGATTGACAAAGGTCAAAAAGTTTAATAGCGCGCTTTATCCCTTACATGTTGATGATGAAAGTATAAATTGTTACAACCTCTGTGGAGAGTGATATGGCAATCTCTATAAAAATCAGAAATGCACCTGACCCTTTACCCAGTAATTCCCCTTCATGAATGATCCTACAGACATATTCAAGCAGCATAAAATGACATACGTGCCAGGTTAATCATTGTTGCATAGTTTAGAAGCTTGGAAACAACCTAAATGTCCATAGTAGAGGCCTGTTTTAATGTGTTATACCATCCATATATAACTGAATACTATGAGGCCACACAAAAAGATGAAAAAGCCCTTTGTGTGCTAGTTGGGAACAATTTGCAAGGTATATTGTTAGGTGAAAAATACCTGCCATCATTTGTATTTTTAAAAAGGATGGAGTAGGGGAAGAACACGTGTAATGTTTATATGTGTAGGAAGTGGGAGGCTGCTGGGGGTGAGGGGTAGGAAGGAGACTTTAACTAAATATCTTAACTAAATGTCCTATGATATTATTTGAATGTTGTATCATGTGGACCAATTTTCTATTAAGATATATATTAATAAAAAAGAGAAAACTGAGATTTCCAAAGGGGTTCCTCATTTTAAATCCTTCTCTTTTTGTTAACTGGTGAATATGACATATATAGAATTAGAAATGGCATTTGTGTCTGGTAACATCACAGACTAAGTAATCCTACTGACTGTCTCACTGGAAACTGCAAATTAAAAATGTCTTCTGGAATATATCTCTGAGCTGGTGAGAAAGTAAAGAATTCTCAGACTAATTACAGAGAAAAGTGAAGAAGGCAGCTCTTGCCCTGAGGGTTTTGCCAAACCTGGTGAACTTGACTGATTTCATGGCCTGGCAAAGCTCTGCAGAATGTGAGGCTTTTAGTGGGAGATCCCATCACAAATAGGAGGTCTCAAAGGTCCAAACCTTCAAGGTAAAGATGAATTAAAAATGTCACCCCTGTAGTTACAAGGAATTCTTGCTGTGTGAGATACACCTTTTATTTCTGTTGACTTTTGAGTTGACTTTCAGTGACTTATCAGGGAGCTTCTTGACAAACAACATATCCTGATCTCACACTGTAACACAGACCTGGGGCAGTACGTCAAACCCATGCAGTGGGCAACAGGGACTCAAGTCACATCCAGCTGGCAGCTCTCCTGGAGCTTCTAGGAAAATAGTGATTGACCTCCTACCAGCTTCCAGAGGACAAGGGTCCACGGGCAATGGGATGTTTTTGGCACTTAGGGACTGAAAAGAGCACCTGTTTTACACCAAGAGCTCAGCCTTTGACGTCATTCGTTGAGCAATTCATTACAAGTTTGTGGACACTAGGTAAGATGTAAGGACAAACAGATGTATAGAACGAACAGAGTGTGTCTTCTGGGTCTCCTCCCTCTCCCTGTCACCAATCCCCTGTTTGGTGCCATACCCACCCCTTTCTAGAGTCACTGATCTCTCTTACTAACTCTTTCACAGGAGATAGAATTATGTATCATCTGAGAGGTGGTATACAGGCTAAACTGGGCTGTGTGAACCTTGACAACTAAGGAATCAGACTGAATTCTCAGACAGCTCCATTCTGCTTTGGGGTTAAGTCATTTCCTACTCTGTCCTTCTGCCCAAAATACTCACTCTGAACCTAGAGGTGGGCTGGAATCAGACTGCCCTAAAGGAATCAACTGATCCATTCGAAAGCCATTTATTACAAAGGCACAAGAGGACCTCGCCATGCTGTTAAAACCCTATGATTTTGCACGTGTGTCACGGCTCACACAGCCTGATCCAGCCTGTACTCCAACTCTCAGATAATGCATAATTCTATCTCTGTGAAGTTCTTCTTGTTCACCTGATAAACTCACACCCACTCTTCAAGACCAGCTTAAATATAATCTCCATGGAGCTCCCATACTTTCCAATCTCCCTTCACACCATTATCTCTTCTCTACAAAAGAGGTTGCTTCTTTCTCCACACTCCCAGAATGCTTTGAACACATCTCTGTTCACATGGTATTGAAAATTTTGTTTGTGTTTCTATTTCTCCCTCCATGACTTACGCATCTTTGAGTCTCTATATGTGACATAAAGACACCATCATTAACTGAAAAGAAACCATCATTAAATATGTAGTAAACGAAAATGAGAAGAAATGAAATAATGAAACACTTCTTGGGGTCATGGTGTCCATGCACCATGGAATGTTCCCAAGCCTGTAGTGTGCTGTTTCCTAAAGATGCACTTTTCCTGGGGGTGTGCACTTGAGATGGAACAGTGCTATTTCCTCCTGTCCAAGGAAAGGAGAGAAACAACATATATCTTTAGTGAGATTGAACAGGATCTTTTAAAATTGCTAGCTGGATCTCCTGGATTCCAGAGGTTCCTAGGGCCCCCATAATGTTGTATCAGCTTGCAAACACTTTTACATCCTGACAAACCCATCTATCTGTAGTCTTTGGATTCAAGTACATTAATGGTCTAAGTGAGAATGCATATGACTTAGAAGACAATAATTTCAAAAAGATTAAAATAAGGCTCCTCCCCAAAATAAAATAAGATCCCTACTAAATATATAAAGAACTCATAATCAACACTAAAAATTACCCAATTAAAAATAGACAGAGGATCTGAATAGACATTTTCTCAAGGAGATATATAAATGGCAATAAGCACATGAAAAGATGCTCAACATCATTAGTCATTAGGGAAATGCAAACCAAAACCATGAGATAGCTCTTCACACTCACTAAGATGGCTAGAGTAGAAAAAACAGATAATAACAAGTGTTGGTGAGGATGTGGAGAAATCAGAGGCCTTATATACTGCTGGTCGCAATGTAAAATGCCACTTCCTCCAAAGGTTAAACATAGAATTACCATATGAATTAACAATTCCACTTCTAGATATATATCTAAGAAAGGAAAACATCTTTCCATACAATAGCTTTCTTCATAATAGCAAAAAAAGTGGAAATAGCTCAAATGTCTGTCAACTGATGAATGGATAGGCAACATGTGACGTAACCATATAGCAGAATATTATTTGGCAATAACAAGATATGAAGTACCAATTCATGCTACAATGGATGAACCTTGAAAACATTGTGCTTAAGAGAAAGAAGCCAGTCATACGAAGCTGTATAGTATAGGATTTCATTTCTATGAAATATCCAGAATAGGCAAATGCATAGAGACAGGAAGTAGATTAGTGGTTGATTGAAGGGGTAGAAGTGGGAATGAGCATGGTGTTTCCTTTTTGGGTGATGAAAATGTTCTAAAACTGATTAGGCTGATGGTTGCAATGGGTGAATTGCATGACATATAAAATATATGCCACTATGTTTCTGTATCAAATAAACAAATAAATAAATTAAAAAAACAAAGAGAGCCAGCAGCCAGCCTTCTTCCTGTTTCCATGGCAGGGGTTTCTCTCCTCTTGTTTTTTTCTTTTCTTTTTTCCTGTTGTTTTTTTCAACATTTGACATCCTGTTGACTAGAATCCACCCAGCCAGCAAACATCCCAAGGATGCACTGGGCCTGGAGCCTGACATTTCTCTGCAGTTCTTGCCAATTAGGTCAGTGTCAGGGAAGGCAGACAGCCGGCTGGCCCTGTGGCTAATTTGGAGTGTGACAACATGAGGGCATGAGAAGCAGTCCTCTCCACAGGCTCCCTTGGATAGGACACTGGAATCCTTCCTTCTGGGTGAAATCTCCCTTCACTGACCCAGGAGGTAAGGCAGGACTGGAAGCAGGAAAGCACTTCCCCAGGGACAGGCTCTCAGGGTCAGTACAGTGGGACAAACATGACCAAGGTCGTGAAGACTCTGCTGTTGCTTTACATACTAAAACCCCCATTTATCCTCCCGATTCCTCTGTGAGGTAGGAGAGATGGACTCTTTTTATTGTTATTTTACAAATGATAAAACTCAAGTTCAAAGAGGATATGTAGCTTGCCTAAAGTTACACAGCTAGAATTGTGTGAGCTGGATTCTACTCTTTAAAAAAAAACAACAACACAGATTCAAAACAGTCTATACATTCCACAATAGTGGACTGGTTAAATTAATTATGCTTCATTCATACAGTGGTACACTGTGAAGACCCTAAAAGGAATTAGGCATGCATTGAACACTGATATGGAATGATCATAAAGATAAATTTAAATTTTTTTTTATTGATTTGAAAGAGAGAGAGATTGATCTGCTATTCCATTGATTTATGTATTCACTGGTTGATTCTTATATGTCCTGACTGGTGACTGAACCTGAAACTTTGATATACCAGGACAACACTCTAACCAACTGAGCTACCTGTCCAGGGCATGAAGATGTATTTTTAAGTGAAAAAACAACAACAAACAAACAAGGTGCAGAATACTGTGTATAGTAGTCTACCATTTGTCTAAAAGAGAGTAGCAAAGAATACATATATTTGTAATTGCTTGTTTCTGAATAACATATCTCTGAAAGGACCCATAAAGACTAGTGACAGCATTTGCTTCTGGGGAAGGTATGATTATCAGGCTCCAAGACCCCCAAGGTTCTATCTCCTGAGGCCCCTGGGACATTTGACTGCAGCTTCATGAGGGACCCACAGACAGAGCCACCCAGCTAGAATGTGCCCAAACTCCCGACTCATGGAAAACGAATGAACTGATAAATCTTGATTGTTTCCTTAAGCTGCTAAGTGTTGAATTAATTTGTTATGCAGCAGTAGATAACAAACACAGATTTTGGGGGGTGCTGCTACAACAAATACCTAAAAATGTGAGGTGGCTTTGGTACAGGTCAGTGGGAAAAGCAAGAAGGACTTGGATGGGAATGCTTGTGAAAGGAGCCTTGAGCACACTAGATAGATAAGTCTGATGATGGCATTTGGAGAGACTTATAGGAAAACTAGAGGCCCGGTGCATGGAATATGCATGAGTGGGGTCCCTTGGGGTGGCATACTTGTGCCTCCAGCCTAGCAGCCCTGCAGCCCCATCTGGCACCCTTCTGTGGCCTGGTGCCATCCCCTCACCTGCTTCACCATCTCGCCTGCGAGGCAATCAGTTGGGGCCAGGCTCCCTGCCACCACTGCTGGTTGCCATCTGCAGGGCAATCAATGGGGCATTTGGGGCCCTGCTCACATCTGCCTTGGCCTGGCACTGCCTGCTCACTTGCTCCATCATCCTGCTGTGATCCCGCTCTTGTTGGGGCCTTTGGGGCCGGCAGCACCAGCACTCCATTGCCAATGCCCCCTGGTAATCAGTGCACACGATAGTGAGCAGTCAAAGGTCGAACTCCCGGTTGAACAATTTGCATATTAGGCTTTTATTATATAGGACTGGAGGCCTAATGCACAAAGATTCATACAAACATAGGCCTTTCTTCCTCGGCTGCCAGCACTGGCTTCCCTCCAGCACCGGGACCTGGGCCTTCACTCTGGCTGCCATCTTCCACCTTTGCTTCAGCCCTGCTGATTTCCTGTAGTTCCTTCCACTCCCTGCCCCCCTTAGAGCAGGCATCCTGCCCACCCTGGCCACTCTGTGTCTGTGTATGCATGCTACCCAGAGGCCCAGAGAGGCTGGGACAAAGTGGAACACTTGGGTCATCATCATGGTGACTACACAAGCGTCCCAGCCCAGCCACTGCCATCTTTGTCGTGTCAATTTGCATATTCCCTTCTTATTGGCTGTGAGCGCCACTATCTTTGTTGCAGTGACAGTCAATTTGCATATTCCATCTTTATTAGATAGGGCTAGAGACCTTGGTGCACAAAATTTGTGCACAGGAGGGGGTGACCCTCAGACCAGCCTGCACCCTTTCAATCTGGGACCCCTCAGAGGATGTTTGACTGTCCATTTAGACCCAATCCCACTGGCAGTCAGACATCCCTCTCACAATCCAGGACTGCTGGCTCCCAACCTCTCACCTGCCTGCCAGCCTGATCACTCCCCTAACCACTCCCCTGCCCACTTGGTCACCCCTATCTGCCCTCCCCTGCTGGCCCAGTCACCCTTAACTGCCCTCCCTTGCCAGCCTGGTTACCCCCTAACTGCCCTCTCCTACAGGCCTGGTCCCCGCCAACTGTCCTCCCCTGCAGACTTGGTCCCACCCCCTAACTGCCCCCCCTGCAGGCCTGGTTTCTCCCAACTGCCCTCCCCTGCTGGCCATCTTGTGGTGGCCATCTTGTGTTCACATGGGGGCAGTAATCTTGTGTGTTGGAATGATGGTCAATTTGCATATTACTCTTTTGTTAGGTAGTATGTTACTGGAAACTGGGAAAAGGCAATCTAGTTAGGGACTTGGAAAGCTAGGAGATAGGGGTGGGTAGGAAACTTTTCACTTTTCACTTTAAACCTTCAACTATTTAATGGGTCAGGCCTTATTCACTGAAGGTGCTTCCTCAGCCTGGTTGAGAAGGAGCTGATCTTTTCTCCCAAGCTCCCTACAGTCCATATATAAAGGATTTTTCTGTCTCTCCTCTCCCCACCACACCACCACCTGAAAAATCCCTAATGTATTACCTGAGATGTAGAACCACCTGGCTACAGGCTTTCTGGAGAGATGAGAATAGAGAGAAAGAGGAAGCTGGGGTCCAACCATTTGCCAAGCATTCAATCCTTGTCCGTTGCTTCTGTGCTTCTGTCATTGCCCTCTGTTATTTCTGATGTCCTTAAAATTCATTTAGTCTAAATTTCTTTTCTGTCATCTTTCCTATTCTCTTTGTCTGAAGGTGAATGTTTTTCTTTCTTTAAAAAATTTCTTTACTAACATTTTAATTGTATTTCTGTAAGAAGTTCAGGTCATCTCTCATAATGCTCTGTTTAGCAGAATGTGAGCTAACAAAACATAGGGTGGCCTCAACCAAACACACCCATCAATCACCAGTTTCAACCAAGACACCGTCAGTGTGGGCCAAAGCTAGCTGCCAAGAAGCCTGCCTAGTGGACAGATGCAGAGCCTGGGGATTTAGAGAAACCCAGAGGTGGAGCAATAACACCTTGAAAGGATCAAAAGTTGAACATTAAATTCAAATAAGTTTATGTGACAACTATAATTTAGTTAGGATGACTTAGTTTCCAATGCTGAACTGAACTGCCTGTTTTTGTGCGTCTTTTTTTTTTTTTTAGCTTCTTGTCTAATTAGACAAATATTTAACTGGGCATGTAAATGTCCTTTTTTATCATTAAGAATAATTCTTGATTGAGGAAATATATGCTAACTATGATTTATGTGTAGACGGGCAGTTTCCTTTATATTAAGCACAGGTAGATGGGAATGTCCAGGAATATTAGAGCATTCACGAGGAAAACTATATGAATTTATTTTCATATGATATAGTGATTCATCTCCAGCAAGGCCCAAAAATCCAACTCTGTAAGCCCTGCCTCCACTTGCCCAGTTGCACTTAAGAGAAGCTTTTGAGAGAGGAAGAAAGGCCAAGAGAGTGTGGAAAGTGGAAACAAGTCTTTCCCTGACCAATTTATCAGGATTGCACCATTTCCTTTGCTCCAGTTTAGTGCCTTTCCCCATACCAAGGGAGATGATGTCAGCAGCAGTCTGGTGCCTGCCTGGCACTCAAAAATAGTAAATGCTAAAGATGAGTTAGCCTCTCTTCCTCCTCCTCCCCCACTCAAATATCTCTCTGCCAAGGTAGGGAGAAATGAGCCTTCCCTTCCTCTGGAACATATGTAGACTCCACTTCTTGGGATTGCTCAATTTCCCTTCCTGTGTTTGCAATGTGACCAAGAATGTGACTTGCATTTGGTAACCCTTGCTCTGTGGCAGAGGAGGCAGTGGAGCTACACCTTGCACCCCACATGCCCGCACGACAACCTCAAATTGCATTTGTTAACTAGACCCTGTGTCCCTATCCCTGCTGAGGGCTCTCCTCCTCCAAGCCAGCTCTAGGACCCATCCCATCTTCCTTGAGCCCCAGTGTAAAAGACATTTCTCTCTCTTCTCTCTTCTCTCTCCTCTCTTCTCTCTCCTCTCTTCTCTCTCCTCTCTTCTCTCTCTTCTCCTCTCTTCTTGCTTCTCTCTTTTCTCTTTTTTCTCCCACCCAGCATTTGAGCCCCTTTATTAAATTTGGAGGATTCTTCACTTTATTAGGAGAAGGCACCCACTTCCCACTAGAGCAACTGAAAATGCCTGAGTTTCACTTTCCTGGCTTCCCCTTGCAACTAGAGAGCCTGGGCAAGCAGAGACCCCAAAGAAGTCCACAGCTGGTGAAGAGGGGGCAGGATCAGGGGTCTGGTTACGCAGGGGTACTGTGCAGTTTGCCTAATTTGGGCTGAGTCCACTTCTCTGCATTCCTGTTGGCAGGTTTGTGCAACTGTTACATTCCCACGGTTTACAGGGAGGGGCAAAAGGGAGAATTGTAGAACGGCAGGTACAGAACAAACAAAACATCATGACAGTAACAAAAAGAACTTCATGGAGTCAATCTAATTTAGCTCTATCAGTTTCTGTGGTTTACAGCTAGAGAACATGACAGTAACATGGTAATTGAGTCCTTGATCTGTTGTTCCTTCCAAGCCTGCCGTTCTCATCAGTCTGCACTTGAAGTGAGCCTAAGGGGATAGAGAATGCATTTCAGGAGGGGTGTTAAACTCATATTCCTCTTTTGCAGGCTTTCTCCCTCCCTTACCCACCCATTTTTGTTTGGGGGAAGGCAACGTTGTGGAAAGTGCACTCAGCCCAGAGTGAGAACGTGTGCTTTCATCTTCATTTTGTCAAAACTAACCCAGTGACCTTAGGCAAGTCTCCCACCTCACCTCTGTGGCTTTTCTCATTTGTCAAATGAGATGGAGATGCTGATCAGAAGATGCCACATTTTAACAAGGTCTCTGTTTTCTGAGTCAGTCTCGTTACAGTGTTTCAGTTTAATCCAGTGCTTCTCCCCACCCCCACACCCCGTAATAATATGTAATTGTAGTTCAACCAAGAAAGCGTAATGGATGCTTAATTTTATTGCCCTGTGCCAGTCCTAGTTTCCAGTACCAGACTCAGATATGTACCTAGAACCAGAACTCTGCAATATAAGGATTCAAATACTATGTGTATTCAAGCTGTAGATAAGGATTAGGATCTAGAATGTATGTCTTAGATTTACTTCTGGGTTACTCCCTTTACTTAAATAGATGGTGGGTGGTTTATGGAATGAGACTGGCTTGGGGCTTGAATCCTGCTCCCAGTGGTCTTGAACAAATGACCACATACAAGTTCTCTTATACTGTTTCATGTTGCTAAGTAATGGGTTGGAACTGACTTACCTTCCCATGGTCATGAGTTTGTCAGGAGAGGGAGCCATATTTTAAATGTATTTCATATCCCCCTCTTACCCCTCTCTATCCTATCTAATAAAAGAGTAATATGCAAATTGACCATACCTACACCACAAGCCACGTCCACCAGCCAATCAGGAGCGGGTATGCAAATTAACCCAATTAAGACGGCTGCAGCCACAGAGCAAGCAGGAGACTTGGTTTCCCTGGCAACGAAGTAAGCCAAGTTCCCAAAGTCCTGGCCTCCACTCGAGGCTACAAAGTTTCAATCATAGAAGATAAATAAATTCCAATCAAAATGGCAGCAGCCACGGAGCTGAAGAGAGCAGAAGGCTTGGTTTGTCCCCAGCAACGGAGGAAGCTAAGCTTCCTCAGCCCTGGCCTCTGCTCAAGGCTAAAAAGTTTCATATATAGAAGATAAATAAATCCCAGATATCAGGGCCTCCACTTGGGTCACTGGGGGGCATGGCTGGCCTGCAAACCACCACAGGCACCTCGCCCAGGCCACCCCATACCCCAAGGGAACCCCCACCCTGATCTGGGACACCCTTCAGGGCAAACCAGCTGGGCCCTACCCATGCACCAGGCCTCTAACCTATCCAAAAAAAAGATTAATATGCAAATTGACTATCACTCCAACACACAACATGGCTGCCCCCATGTGGACACAAGATGGCCACCATAAGATGGCCAGCAGGGGAGGGCAGTTAGGAGGGACCAGGCCTGCAAGGGAAGGCAATTGGGGGCAATCAAGCCTGCAGGGGAGGGCAGTTAGGGGTGACCAGGCCTGTGGGGAAAGGCAGTTAGGAGGAGACCAGGCCTGCAAGGGAGGGCAATTAGGGGTGACCAGGCCTGCAGGGTAGGACAGTTGTGGGTGATCAGGCCAGCAGGGGAAGGCAGTTGGGAGGCAACTGGCCTGCAAGGGAGGGCAGTTGGGGGCAATCAAGCCTGCAGAAGAAAGCAGTTGGTGGAGGGGACCAGGTTGGCAGGTGAGGGCAGTTGGGGGTGACCAGGCCTGCAGGGGAGGGCAGTTAGGAGCAATCAGGATGGCAGGGGAGCAGTTAGGCATCAATCAGGCTGGCAGGGAGTGGTTAGGGGCAATCAGGAAGGCAGGCAGGTGAGCAGTTGGGAGCCAGCAGTCCTGGATTGTGAGAGGGATGTCTGATTGCCTGATCCCTAGTAGGATTGGGCCTAAACGGGCAGTCGGACATCCTACAAGGGGTTCTAGATTGGAGAGTGTGCAGGCTGGGCTGAGGGACACACTTTCTCCCCATGCATGAATTTCATGCATCAAGCCTCTATATGTAGAACATCTTTGGAACCACTCAAGAAACTGATAGCAGTGGGTGCTCAGGGAAGACTAAAGCCATGAGGAAGAGGGAGACTTACTCTTCACTGTATACTCTTGATTATTTTAGCATGACCATAACATAATTATTTTTAAACTGCTTAAAAAAGAAATAATACAACTTATATCTCTATGTTAATTTTATTTTGTGGTGGCAGAAAGTATTTATTCAGCCCCATGCTTTAGGGCACTCTGATGTTACTCTTACTTCTCTTAAATCTGAGAAGGCTTCTCAGAAGAGGTGACTTCTGATGAATGAATTGGAGTTAGTCAGGTGAGGGAAAGGCATTTCAAGCAGAGGGAATCTTTCTTTTTGGCTTTAGAAATATTCTTCTTATTAATTTTTAAATTTAAATTTTTTAATTAAAATTATCTTATTTTATTTTATTTTTTTCCCATTTCCATTTATCCCCTCAATGCCCTCTTCCACCTTCACCCATCCTCCTCCACCCTTGCAATTACCACACTGTTGACCATGAGTTCCCTCTCTCTCTCTCTCTCTCTCTCTCTCTCTCTCTCTCTCTCTCTTTTTTCTTTTTCTTTTTTGCTCAGTCAGGGGAAACATCTTGAAGTTGGGCCTTGTGAGGAAATAAAAGAGGGTGGAGGTAGGAGTGACAGAGATAAGCCTGAAGAAATGAGATAGGTCTTGTAGGGTTCCATGCATGTTAGGAACTTGAATCTTGGACCTTATCCCAGACGCAATGGGAAGCCATTGAAAAGATTTTAAGTTGGTGAGTGTTACTGACTACACACGTCAGCAATTCCTAGACAGCGAGCAGTTTCCCGTGGCTTGTCAGTATGTCAGCTGGATTCTCATCTCCTGGGACCCTGAGGCTAATAGTCTGACCATGTGACCCCCATCACTTTATACAATTTTTTATGAGATGGCCAGTCTCTGCTATTAGGAGGAGAGTGTCTCAAAAAGATCCATGCTACTGCCTAAGATGATATTTGGAGTGAAATTCATGAAATCAGATTTTTAGTGATGGGAAACTTTAGGAATTCAGTTCATGCACAAATCCAAGTATTTTTGAGGATAATTTCTGCAGACATGTTCAACAAGAAAATCTTTCTGTGATTCTAAACACCTTAGAATAAATTGAAGATACCCATGTAATCTTTGAAGGTCAGAATCCCTATGAAATCATCGGGAGAATTCAGCTCATTTTATAAAGATCTCTGAGCATTGAGTCTGTGGCAACATAGGACCTGATAGCAAAGATCTATCAGGAAGTCATAGTCTAACAAAATACAAGAGGGTGGAAGATAAATGTGATCATTTAAAACAGGGAATTTTACTGTTGAATATGATATTAAAGTGAGAACAGAGAAGAAAACATTTGTATAACTGTAATTCAAGCCAAGATTTTAAAAATATATTATTCATATCTTCTCTCTGGGGCCAGTGACATCAGTCTCACCAGTGGAGGTCAACATTTCTTGAGTCACAAATTAAATATCATCTTCCTGGGTTTTAGCTGCAACACAGTGACCGTGGTCTTTATTTTCATTTGAGGGATTCAGGGTAGATTAGTTAATCTTACTCAGCTTCATATTAAGTTGAATAAAATATATTCAATACAGAAAGAGAAATAAATAGGGATAATTTTCAGTTGAAACTAGAACACTTCTGGGAGTGAACCAGGTACAATTAGTAATTTCACTATGAAAACAAATACAAACTTGGGCTGCATCAGGGAAAGCAGTACTTAACTGGCACCTTAGCTGTGTGTCACATAGGGACCTTCATCCACTTAGAATAAAAGAAAAATCATATGTTAGTTTTGTTAAAGAGAAAACCACAGCCCAAATGGCTTCTCTTGTGCTAAAACCTGTAATGCCAAATCTAGATTTAATACTTGACTTAATTGCTGTAAAACCTCTCTCAGAAACATCATCTTAATCAACCAATTTGGAACTTTCTGGTCAATATCAATGTACTCTGTAGCTGGGCCCTCTCCACCCCCCATTAAAAGAAGAGGTAGTCTTAATGATAAAAATCCTTGCCATTATTTTCTACCAGAAGAGGTCCTGATCTAAAAATAATTTGTTAATTTCTGGTGTTAATTGTTTCTTTGCTCCACACTTCATTCTATAAAAACTTTCCATTTTGTAATAAATCCTCAGAGAGCCCTTCTAGTTGCTCGATGAGATGCAGCCCAATTCATGAATCATTTAATAAAGCAATTAGAGTTTCAGATGTACTTGGTTGAATTTTTACCAGTTTATTCATAAATAAGGTTTGTTCTTACTGCCACCTTCCACCTCCATAAGCAGCTTGGAAGTGGATTGTTGGTGGTGGCCCAGCTGCTCCAGGGTGCCTAGGTGGAGCTCCCATTCCCTTTGTTAGCAGCAAAATGGCACCAGAATGTTATCGGTTTAGCAACTCAGTACGTACTTGAGTTCTGGCTAAGAAAGAATTCAGAGTCAATACTAAAATACAATCAAAAGTTTATTTAGAGAGTCACAGAGGTAGAAGAAGTGAGCCATGAAAAAGTGAGCCAGCTGGGCTGTGTGGGCTCAGGAAACAAGTTACAGAGGCAAAAGAAGGTCTCCTTGGAGCTTAGGAGTATCAAGGTCAAAGAAAACACACATGGGAAAATAAGAAGAGGGAAAGATATCAGTGTGTTCAAGAGAGTGAAATATTGCTCTTTGTCCTCCATTCTGAGAGCTTTTAAGGGTGGGGATTTTGGGGGTGGTCCAGAGGAAGATCTCAATAGAGTATTTGTCAGCTTTCCAGCTGTGTCCTTTCAGGATCATGGTCTCTACTGATTGTCGGCATTAGGGCAGGGGGTCATTAGTCATTTAAGCTGATCCTAATGTCAGCCCTGGTCTTTTGCCACCTGATCATGCTGCTTTTCTGGGCCTGGAACTGAAACACAACCGAAACTTAAGTGTTATCTGTAGATGTTATCTCTGTCTGTATGGTCAATAGACCCCTAGGCTTTGTTCCTAAGATTATTTGATTTGGGTCATCGTCCTGGGGCTTAATGCCAGTCTCATGGAGTTGTAAGGAAGGTGGACCAGTTCCACAGGTGAGGTGGCAACAGCAACAGTCTTATAACCCCCAGCCAACAGGGAGGTGAGCAGAGTGTTTTTAGTAGAGGAGGAAACCACAAGAAGAGAGGATTGGAAGGGCTCAACCTACAGGACTTCAGCCACAGGCTTCAGGAAGGAAACAGGCAGAGCTGTGGGAGCAGAAGATACTCCTAACTCTATCAGGGTGGTAGGGTGATGGGGAAGGGCTTCCCAGACCAGAAACCCACCCTTGGCTGACTGACTGGAAAAAATAATATAAATGGAGTCACTTTCAAATGGAGTTGGAGTTGCCATCCCAGAGGACCTGCTTGTCCATCTTACTCCTCTGTTAACATAAAAATATTCCAACCTGTGAAGAATTTCTGTGTGAGTTTATTTGAGCCAAACTGTCAACAATTGCCAGGAAGCAGAATCTCAATAGATTGGGATAATGCTCCAGAGAATGGTAGTTTGTCATCTCATTTTATACATTACATTCAAAGGAGGAGACGAAAGTGGGTTACATGAAATCCATTGGTGATAGGTTAGAGAGGCAGGAGAAAGCAAAGGGTTGGGTGGCGGGGGGGGGGGGGGCGCGGGAAGGGAGGAGTGGGGAAACCTCTGGAATTGGATAAAAAGAAGTAAAATGATAGACACTTCTTTTACTTAGGTGAGTATGGGATAGTTAACAGTCAACAATTAGCATGATAATGGTAACAACGACGGAATTTATGGTCTCTGTCCTGGCACCCAGACACATTTGCTTATGCCCTGAGGGCTCTGGAAAAAAGGGAAGTTACAAGTGACACAGAGGGGCAGGAATGGGGGAAACTTGCACACACTATAACAGGTGCACATGGGAGACAGCGCTCTGGGGATGTTTGCATGTGGGGATGGAGAGGGGGGGCAGGAGAGGATGTGCACACCAGAGACCTGTGGCTACACAGATCCGCAAACCCCTGTGGCATGGCCAGGAAGATATCAATCTGGCCCACCACTGTGGCTGTCCCTGCAATCACACACCTTCTGGGCCAGGAGGCGGGACTTGTGCAGCTACTCCTCAGCGCTGATGGCCTGCAGCAAACTCTAAGATCTAAAGTAACCACAAAGATGGTCTGAAATTAAAACTTTAACTAAAATCAGTTATATTGGGTAGTCACATCCTAGGCTGGTATCTTCCCCAATAAGGTCAATTTTTACCTTAACAATTTTTGCCTATTGTCTTTTTGCATCTATGATACCAGCCTAGGATGTGACTACCCAACATAACTGCTTTTAGTTAAAGTTTTAATTTCAGACCATCTTTGTGGTTTCTTTAGATCCTAGAGTTTGCAATACTGCTATGCAGCCTTCTCTGAATTTGTTAGGTTAGCATGTGGCCCCTTTCATCCATATCTCAAACCTTTTTGTTGTTGTTGTTGTTGTTGTTGCTAATCCTCACCCAAAGATATTTTTCCATTGATTTTTAGGGAGAGTGGAAGAGAGAGAGAAAGAACATTGATGTGAGAGAAACACATCAATTGGTTGCCTCCTGAATGCTCCTGGACAACAGCCTGGCCAAGGAGGAACCTGCAACCAAGGTACATGCTCTTGACCAGAATCCACCTGGGACCCTTTGGTCTAGAACAGTGGTTCTCAACCTTCCTAATGCCGCTACCCTTTAAGACAGTTCCTCATGTGGTAGTGACCCCCAACCATAAAATTATTTCCGTTGCTACTTCATAAATGTAATTTTGCTACTGTTATGAACTGTAATGTAAATATCTGATATGCAGGATGTATTTTCATTGTTACAAATTGAACATAATTAAAGCATAGGGATTAATCACAATAACAATATGTAATTATATACTGTGAAATATTTATTTCTAATTACAAATAAATGAAATTTTGTCTTGAATTGTGGTGTAGCATGGGCAACAGTCTTCATATAGCAACAGTAAACTACATTGCTACATTTTGCTACACCGAGGAGCGGTCTGTTGGTTCCTAAGACCATGGGAAATAGGTGTTTTCCAATAGTCTTAGGCAACCCCTGTGAAAGGGTCGGTTAACCCCTAAAGGGGTCGCGACCCACAGGTTGAGAGGCTGATGCTCAATCCACTGAGGCAAATTTCTAGGGTTCCTCAAACCTATAGAATGTTTAAAAAGGACAAAATAAACACCTTTGGACTGGATCTAGAAACATCATGTCCCAAAGAACTGTTTGCAAAGATAACAGAAAAGATTATGAGAACCAGACTGAAAATTAAAGACATTCTTTAGAATTAGTAACTGTATGTTGGTTTATCTGCACCTGTAGAAATTTCTTCCACCCGTGGGAATTCCTTCCTTCTATCATGTAATTATTTCTTCTTTCTCCAAATATTCCTTGCCTTCATCTTCTAATCAGATCACTATTTGGGTTAGTACCTGAATATTCATTTGGATCTCAAATTAATGCTTGTTACTTCTCACTTTGGCCTTTTATCTTTAGGGTTAACATGATAAATGTCAGACAGAGTAGGAAAGGGGGGAAGGTCCTTCCACCCAGAGCTAACCTTAAGAAACACAGGATGAGCACTCAGGAAACTAGGCCCAACAGGTAGGAAGGAGCCAGATAGATGCTCTTGAGTTAGGTTTTCATTAGCTATTGATGAATCATCTGGGACATTTCTGTAATCGATTTTAGGATGTCCCCAGATCTACTAATCAGGACCTGCAGGTGATGCCTACAAGTTTGGGAAAGTTGGTTCTAGTCTCTACAGGGGTCTTCAAAGTGCACATACTGGCTAAAGCCATCTGTGGGGGCTCCACCAGACCACAGAATCAGAAGGAAGTCTAGCCATTGAGGGAGCTGCTCGATGAAGGGACGGTCACTGGGTCACTACAAACCTGTCAATCTGGTGGAGTTGTAATGAAGGTGG
Source organism: Lasiurus cinereus (assembly GCA_011751065.1). Taxonomy (NCBI): domain Eukaryota; kingdom Metazoa; phylum Chordata; class Mammalia; order Chiroptera; family Vespertilionidae; genus Lasiurus; species Lasiurus cinereus. The sequence continues at coordinate 24,381,115 of JAAGEH010000016.1, read as the reverse complement.
ACCAGTTCTACAGGTGCTATGAAAACAGCAAGTTATCAAAATCCTGGGTGTGAAGGAGGCTGCACAGCCTTTTTGGCCATTTCTGAAGCCTCCCAGCAAGGGCCCTGTCCTTCCCAGGGAGCTGGAGGAAACTGAAAGAAAAATGGGGTGCTCACCCACCCCTCAGAGTTTCCCCTACTGCTCATCATCCTTTCTCTAGCCCTTCCTCTGTAAGCTCTATCCCCCTGCCTCTCTCAGGCAGAGGTAGTCTGAAGAAGAAGGTTCTGGGCTTAAGAGAAGGAAGGAAATAGGCCCCTGTGGTGCTGTGTCTTTACCCTTGGAGCTGGTTTGAGACCGATGCCAGCAGCCTGCTACCAGCAGCACTGGTTTTGCAGGGCAAAGCATGTTTGAGTCTGACATATATCCTAAATGAAACATGGTGACTTCTGGGACTACAACAGGCACTGGTGTTTGTAGCTAGAGATGACATAGGATAAAGCATAGTGCTAATTTATACTATTTAATGCTGGCCGTGAAAATGTTTGCATTTGTCTTTACCTTCCCATTTCCCCTTCTATTTCTTTAACAAATATTTATTTGAGGACCTGCCATCTGCCCAAAGCTATGCTAGAAAAAAAGGCAAGACCACCAGTCTGGAGAAAACTGAGACAATGAAGGCATGATGAGTATACAGGGGGCTGTGACTACCCTGGGGCCATTGAGAAGGGACACTAACATGAAATTGGATGGGGGCAGGGCATGGGATATAGGCCTGAGCCTGTCTTTATTTATTTTATTTTATTTTATTTTCTGAGCCTGTCTTTAAAGTCAATTCAAGTTGATCAGCCAAAAAGAAGTTTATTCCTGCTAGAATAAACTAGCCAGAGGGAAGAAATTACAGGGGAATTTCAGGGATAAAACAGATCACCCCCCCATCCCCAGAGGGTCTTATGGTTGCTGGCTCCCTTTCCTCCCTCTCACTCCCATCCCCAGTTAGACTAATCTTTAGTTTCTCCTGATCCAGACAATGAGTAGAAAAAGCCCAAAGGAGAGGTGTTTGCTTTGGGTGTTGGGGAGAGGAAAGTCAGTCTTCTGATAAAGAAGAGGGAGGAAGGAAGGTGGTGTCATTCCTGGCTTGAACTGTGCTTCTAGAACTGGGCTCTGTTGTACAGTTAAATCACTAGTAAGAAGAATGAGAGCTTCGGGGTGGCCTTCCCTCAAATCCTGGCATCTAGACCATTGCTGTTGTGTCCAGCAGTCACACTAATGCTAGTAGCCATTCATTCCTTAACTCATTCATTAATGCAGAAGGTACAGCCATGGGCAACACAGACTTCTGATCTCCTGGGATTTCTGTCTTAGGGAGACAGGCAAACCAGTAAGGGATAATGAGGAACAACATAGAGATAGAGGGAAGGAGATGGCACGTACTAGTTCATATTTGTGTTGGGTGGGGGAGGCCTCAATAATAATGTGACAAGTGGTCAGAGACCTGAAGGAGGCGAGGGAGAGGGGAGCCCTGTACATATCTGGGGGCAATCATATTCCAGGTGGAGAGGGCAGCACCGGTAAAGGTCTTGAGGTTGCAAGAGGAACTTCAATGCTGCCAATGCCCCTGGACTAGGGTGAGTGATATGGAAATTGTTGTAATGAAAGAGAACCAGAGGCATTTAAGAGTACACCTTTGTGGTCGTGCATGCCTGGAATCCATTATTCACTAGTCTAATTTAGGCAAATTGCGTAATCTCTAAGAATTAGTCTCCTTGTCTGTAAAATGGGAAGGACAGTGTTATTGCACTCATGATGCCCTACATACTTTCTTTAGAGAAGTGGCAGCTGTTACTAGGGTTATTATAAATACACCATGTGCATGTTCAATATTTAGTATTTTCCAACAAAATATATGCTAGATTTAAAAATGTTTTTATTGATTTCAGAGAAAGGAAGGGAGAGGGAGAGATAGAAACATCAATGATGAGAAAGAATAATTGACTGGCTGCCTTCTGCTTGCCCCCTACTGGGATTGAGCCCAAAACCTGGTAATGTGCCCTAATCCTTAATTTAATGGTGACTTCCTGGTTCATAGCTGGATCCATGCTCAACCAATGAGCCATACCAACCAGGCTATTCCAGATTTTTTGGTAATTTTTTTCAATTTTTTTTATTGTGGGAAAATGTACATAACATTAGATTTACCATCTTAAGCATTGTTAATTGTGCAGTTCAGTGGCATTAAGTACATTCACACTGTTGTGCAACCTTCACCACCATCCATCCCCATAATTCCTTTCACCTTGTAAAACGGAAACTCTGTATCCTAAGCACTAATTTCACATCTCCTCTCCTCCCAGCCTTTGGCCACCACCATTCTACTTTCTGTCTCTATGAAGTTGACAATTTTAAGTACCACATGTAAGTGGAATCATCCAGTATTTGTCTTTCTGTAGCTGGCTTATTTCACTTAACATAATATCCTCAAAGTTCATCCACATGGTAGTAAGTATCAGAATTTTCCTCCTTTTTAAGGCTGAGTAATATTCCAAGGTCTGTATAGACATTATTTTGTCAGGTATTTATCTGTCAATGGACACTTGGATTGCTTCCACTTTTTGGCTTTTGTGATAATGCTACTATCAACATGGGTATGCAAATATCTCTTCAAAACCTTGCTTTCAGTTCTTCTAGGTAAATACCCACAAGTGAAATTGCTGGATCATATGGCAATCCTATTTTTAATTTTTTGGTTAACTGTTTTCCACAATGGCTATACTGTTTTATATTTCCACCAACAGTACACAAGAGTTCCAATTTCTCCACATCCTCACCAACATTTATTTTCTGTTTTTGTTCTTGTTTTTGTTTTTTAATAGTAGCAATCCTATGAGGTGTGAGGGGTCTTTTTCTGGTTTCATAAAAAACATCTTAAATTATATGACAGCCATATGTTCTTTGTGCTGTCTTTGGGGTATATGCCAGCAATCCAAAATTGCTTCTTCCCCATTCCTGAAGGTAGTGGCTCGCCACCATTACTCCAGAGCTTCGATACAGGTTCCAAAAGCAAGGCCAGAGGAGCAGAGTGCCTGGCTGGGTCTAGGCAAGACAGTTGCCAGAGGAAGAATCAGAATCAGGACCCAGTCATCTTAAGACAGAAGCAGAAAGTTTCTCTTTGAATCAACACTTCCTTCCACTTTCTTTTTATGTGAGCAAACAGCCTAAGAGTTTAAATACTTTCTAGGGAGTTCTGAGCATGGTCAGCATAAGGAAGCAGCTGTCTCACTTTTAATCTTTGGTTTTCAACATGTGTCTTTGGGAGGTCCCACAGGGACTGGCTTCCGTCCTTGGAATGGTCTCCGGAATGTGGGCGGATTGTAGCGGATCCTGCTTCTGCCTGTTCCTGCCGGTCTCTACTTGATTGTCATTCCCGGCAGGCCATGCATGCTTTGTCTGATCTGGAGTGTTCTGTGCAGTCATCCCCTCTACTAGCCCCCCTCTGACCTTTCCTGGAGTCCACCCTCCCCCTCACAGCCTGCCTTTAATTGCCTCACTGCCTATATATATATATATATATATATATATATATATATTATATAGTCCCCAAAAAAGTATACACACACTTCAAATAATTACAAAGGCAGTGTTTCTTAGAGTACACATCATTTCAAAACTGAGCTATCAGCTGTTAAAGTGTGTCTACATTTTGGGAGCTTATACAGAAGCACGGCATGACCTAGCTTCTCTCTCCTGAAGGACATGAGTCATCTCCTATCTCTTCTTGTCCCGCTGCTCTCTCCTTTCCTCATAGCCCAGTCTATCCTCCCTGCTGGGTCGTGAGTCTATAATGGTGGGAGTGATGGGCAAAGACGTTGTCCTGAAGGAGCTTGTCATAGCGGGGGAAAACAGCAACAACAATCAGTGAGCTAAGTGCTGTATTAAAGAAAAGTTAAGTGCTGTGTTTGATTAAAAAATAAAGGTCCATAGGCCAAAGGTGGAGCACTGGTTTACTGCTAAGCAGGGGGCTGAAGACCCAGCACAAGCTTTGGCTCTGCCGGTGAGGTTTGGTTAACTTGTTGAAATGTCAGGGCGAGAGGAAAAGATAGGCCCTTCTGCTGCCATTCCCCTGACATGACTTCACATTTAAGTTTTTATTGGCAGTTTCTATTTCTGTAATGGTGTATTTCCCAAATGCTTTTTTTCTGATAAAACCAGAAGCGAGAGAAAAGATTGTTCACACCCCATTGTGACAAGAATTTTTCAAATTTTAACTCTGTGAGGTGATGGATATATTAATAACCTCATTGTGATAATCATTTTTGCAATGCATATGTATATTATTAAGGTGTATGTCCTAAAATTCCACAATGTTATATGCCAATTATGTCTATAAAGCTGGGGAGGGAACAATAAAAATAAAAAATGTTGCTGAGGTAAATATATTTCAAAATAAATAGGTTATTAGGTAAGGTTTCATTTGTTATAAAGAGATTTGATGAAATGGAATTTTCTGTAGCAAGTTTATTATTTACATAGACTCTAAGTATAAATCCTTCCCTAACCCTTTGATCACATACTGTGAAGCAGTTTACCTCTGTTCACCAGGCATTAATAAATGGGAAATGACTTACATTTGGCAAAGAGTCCCAAAGCAGACAATGCATCTATGCTTTAAATTTTCAAGAACAATACCTGCCTTACTTACCGCCTGGCCCAATGTTAACAATCAGCTAAATAACATGGAGGATAGGGAGAGCCATAAAACTGTATTTACACTGGTAACTCGGATTAATGTGAAACTCAGTTTTTAGTGACTTCTTCTGACCTCTGCTGGGGACATTTGAGATTGCATGGCCCTCAGGACCTTCAAAGTAACCAGCAAAATTAGAATTTTAAGAGTTGAAGTTTGTAGAGTGTGTCATCTAAATCCCTCATTTTAGAGATGAAGAAAGTAAGGCCCAGTGTGTTTATGTGACATATCCAAGGTCACTCAGTTCATAGTAGCATATTTAGGACCAGCACCTAGAAATGTATTCTTTCCCAATAAAACAAAGATTTGTAAACAATGATGAACTCCATTGGATGGATAATCTTCGGATTATCTATAAAGAACCATCGTTATTAAAAATGAATAAGATAGAGTGATTGATAACCAAGAAGAAAAATTAGGATTATTTGAGCAAAGTCATAATTATCTTCATCTCCCATATCCCCTAATCCCATAATTATCTTCAGTCATTGTTTGTGTGTGTGTTTTAAAAATTTATTTCAGAGAGGGAAAGACAGAAATCAATGATAAGAGAGAATCATCAATCAGCTGCTCCCTGTACACCCGCAATGGGGACTGAACCCACAATCCAGGCATGTGACCGGACTGGAAATCAAACCATGACCTCCTCGTTTATAGGTCAATTCGAAGCCACACTGGGTTTCAGTCACTGTTTAATGATATATATAAAGTAACAAAACAAAACAAAAAAATGATTTATTTTCACAAAAGCTCTTTTTTTAGTTGCAGATCCCTCTTCCTGATTATGTTTTGTTAAAATTAGTTTGCAATCCCAGAGGAAATTTCAGCTGAATATTTCAGCCCAGGGTTAAAAGGATTGCTCCTTTTAAGGACTAACTCTGCTAATATTCCTGCAAAGGCATTGGGGACCCAAGAGAGGTATCTAGAGGTCTCCCCTTTGAGGCATATCTAGATCAGAAAGCTCAATGATCACTGAAATATTTAGTAAATTTCTCCCACATTTTAAAAGTCCCAAATACATAGCATTTTCTAGATTAGTAGAGTATCATACTTGAAAGAACATAAGTTTTGGAGCCATATAATTAGTGGCTACTTCCTAGCTGTGTGAGCTTAGTTAAGTTACTTAATATCTCTGAGCCTCAGTGTTTTCAGCTATAAAACAGGAATCATAACTGATACCTTCTCAGAGAGTTGTTTGAGAACAAATGAGGCTGTGTGTACAAATCCTTAGCACAGTACCTAGTACAACAGGCCAAGAGGAGAGATGGTGCTCAGTTTCTCACATGATAGTAAATATACTAGATCTTAATGGTGGAAGTTACACTAATTTATTTTATTTGTAAAAAAAAACATTAATTTATGTATTCATCATAAAGGGAGTCTCAGTTTTATCCCTTCAATACCAAATAAAATAATGCAAAATGAACAAGACATACATTCACAAATCCTTTAAAGAGAGTGGCAAAAAATTCCCCCACTCCAATATTTTTTTGTTTGTTATGTGATTTTGTTGGCCTTCTCTACAATAAAAAGCCCTCTTAAAACCAGTTTGAATGAGAGTTTGGTTCCTTGTAGCAAAGAGAAACCTAACAGACACTCGGTAAAGGTTACCATTGAAATGCTTTTGGGATGGTGGGAGGCAAATTCTGACAGTGTTCTTTTCTTTTCTGTTGTGGAGGCTGAGGGAGGGCAGACACAGCAGGATTCCATTACCGGCAGGGCTTTCTCTCTGAGCCAACAGCTGCTCCAGGCATACACCTGGACATCCACCCAGTGGGGCCTTCTCCCAAATGAGCAAACAAGCCCTGGCCGGTGTGGCTCAGTAGAGTGTGGGTCTCGAGTTTGATTCCCCGTCAAGGGCATATATCTGGGTTGCATGTTTGATCCCTGACCCCAGTCAGGGCACATGCAGTAAGCAACCAATCTCTCTCTCTTCTCTCT